>ML339430.1:0-140912 GCA_005239505.1 Nicotiana paniculata
GCTAAGCCTACCTATGGAGACACACAAGCAATGCAGATATATACTGGATTTCAACAGGGAAAGCAAGCAGATGATGCCACAAATAGGGATCGAAGGGCACACTGGATCAACATACTGATATGCAATGAAGATCAACATACTGGATATGCAATGCAGATTTATACACTGGATCTTACTTCACGCAATGGCATGGTTACGAACTACACATGGATNAAAAAAAAAAAAAGTACAGGAACAACTGTCACGACCCAAAACCTAACATGTCGTGATGGTGCCTATCGATGGTACTAGGTAAACCGACTTTCCCAAAATAGTTCAGTAATTCAATCTAAATGTAGTTTAAAACTTTTCCATATCAAAATTTTTTCATAAAAACCAAAGTTGAACAAAAAATAGAATCGAAATGCGGAAACTAGCCCCAAACATCGGGGTGTCACCAAGTCATGAGCATCTAAATAACCAAATTAATACAACCAGTGTCTAAGTAGCAATACAGGACAGAAAGAAAAATAGAAGGAGAGACAAGGTCCTGTTGACGCCGGCAGCTACCTCGTAGTCTTCGGTACTCGATCGCGCTCGAACTCAACAACATCCGTGATCACACACACCTGGATCTGCACATGAAGTGCAGGGTGTAGCATGAGTACAACCAACTCAGCAAGTAACATAAATAAATAAGGAACTGAGAAGCAGTGACGAACTATACAGTACAGTTCATTTTGATAAGTTTTAAAATCTAAGAGTCTACATGAGTAAATGCCAGTAACATGAGTCAAATCAGTTACATATTTACCAAGTTCAAGTAAAACCAAATATAACAAGTTTTCGGATGTTCATACAGTAGCATGAATCAGCTAAATGTAGCAACAAAGAAGACAGATATAACCTAATAGGGTACTGTCACTCAATCTCTCAATAGCTCAACACTCGGCTCTCAGCCCTCAATACACACGCTCATTAGGTACCTGTGCTCATTAGGGGTGTACAGACTCCGGAGGGGCCCCTACAGCCCAAGCGCTATAATCTACGCGGACACTCACATGCCGCACGGACAACTCACGTGCTATAATATCATATCAAGGTCCTCACGGACAACTCAAGTGCTACCATATAATATCAGAATCTGCACGGACGACTCACGTGCCGCACGGACAACTCACGTGCTAACGTACAATATGTCACAAATAGGCCCTCGGCCTCACTCAGTCATGAACCTCTATAGTTTCACAACCCTCAATAAGGAAAGGGAAACAACCCAAATCAGAATGCTATAGTGTATCAACAGAGAAATAACAGAGGTTGAGGTAAACATATACACGATTTACTATGAATGAGTATAACAACCAGAACCAAATACATAGCCTAAGCATGATTTCTAACATGAAAGGCAGTCAAATTGCTAGCAGACAAGCAATACATATAAACACAAAAGGCTATTAGACTTTACAGTCTCACGGGACGGACCAAGTCACAATCCCATCGCGGTATACACTCACACGCTCGTCACCTAGCATGTGTATCACCTCCAAACAGTCACATCATACCAAACTCCGGGTTTCATACCCTCAAGACCAGATTCAAAACTGTTACTTACTCAATAGCGTACAAATCCTACTCCGAAATGCCCTTTCCTCTTGAATTGGCCTCCAAATGCCTCGAATCTAGTCACAAACAACACGAGATAATCAATATTGGCTAAAAGGATCAATCCCACAAAAAACTACTAAAATCTAGCCCAAAATCCGGAATCGGCTCAAACCTGGCCCCCAGTCCCACGTCTTAAAAGCCGACAAAATTCACAAAACCCGAAAGCCCATTCACTCACGCATCTAGCCATACCATATTTACCAAAATCCGACCTAAATTGCCCCTCCAAAATCCCAAAGTTCACTCTTTAATCCCCAAGTCCTAAACCTCCAATTTTTACTTCAAAACCTCACTAATTAAGTGTAAAATCAATGGGAAAACACTATTAATAAGGATAATTAGTCTCAAGGAACTTACCTCATTGATAAACCTCTAATTTCCTTCAAAAATCTCCTCAAAATCCCCAAAGTTCGTGTTCCAAAATGTGAAAATGGGAAAAATTCTCAAAGTCCTCTATTTAAACTTTCTGCGGTCAAAACTCCGCTCCTGCGGAAAGTCACTAAAACCACTACCTCCACTTCTGCGACCAAAGACCGCATCTGTGGACATCGCTGATGCGGAAATAACATTACACATGCGGTTCTCTCTCGTACCTGCGCCCAGCTGCCCACATTTGCGACTCTCGTAGGTGCGGGAATATTACCTACGGTTCCTGCACAGCTCCTTCTTGGCTGCATCTGCGGCTCCTCCTTATCTTTTGTGGGCTCGCACCTATGGGTCCCACTCCGCAGGTGCGGAAACACCAGTAGCAGCAACTTCAACTGCACTTCTCCAACTCAAAACAATACGATAACCACCTGGAATCACCTCGAGGCCTTCGGAACCTCAACGAAATATAACAGGTCATATAACCCCATACGAACTTAATTGAACCCTCGAATCACTCAAAACAACATCAAAACACCAAATTACACTCGGATTCAAGCCTAAGAACTTCTAAAGTTCCGAATTTTGCTAAAGACTATGAAACGTATCAAACCACGTCCGAATGACCTCAAATTTTACACAAATGTCAAAAATAACACCACAAACCTACTCCATTTTCCGAAATTCCATTCCTGCCCTGATATCAAAATTTTCATTGCCGACCAAAATTGCCAATTTTTCATCTTCCGCTAATTCAAGCCTAATTCTACTACGGACCTCCAAATCACCTTCCGGACGTGCTCCTATGTCCGAAATCACCTAACGAAGCTTATGGAACCATCAAAATTTGAATCCGAGGTCATTTACACATAAGTCGACATCCGGTAGACTTTTCCAACTTAAGTTTCCAATTAAGAGATCCAACTAAGTGTCTCAATTTCTCACTGAAACCACTCCGGACCCGAACCAACCAACTCGATACAATATAATACAACTGTAAAGCACAAAATAAGCAGAAATAGGGGAAACATAGTTATAATTCTCGAAACGACCGACCGGGTCGTTACATCCTCCCACTATTAAACAAATGGTCGTCCTCGAACTAGTCTAGAAACATACCTGGAGTATCAAAATAGGTGTAGATATCTGCTCCGCATCTCCCTCTTGGTCTCCCAAGTGGCCTCATCCATAGGCTGACCTCTCCACTGCACCTTCACTGAAGCTATATCCCTTGACCTCAACTTCCGAACCTGCAGCCCCAAAATGACCACAGGCTCCACATCATAAGTCATATCACCATCCAACTGAACTGTGCTAAAATACAAAATATGGGACGGATCGCCAATATACTTACGGAGCATAGAAACATGAAATACTGGATGCACAATCGACAAGCTAGGTGCCAAAGCAAGCTTGTAAGCCACCTCCCCTATCTTCTTAAGCACCTCAAAAGGCTCAATGAACCGGGGGCTCAACTTGTACCTCTTCCAAAATCTCATAACACCCTTCATGGGTGACACCTTCAGCAAAACATTCACCAAGACCATGAAAGATACATCACAAACCTTCTTGTCTGCATAGCTCTTCTGTCTAGACTACGCCGTCCAAAAGCGCTCTTGAATCAATTTCACCTTGCCTAATGCATCATGGACCAAGTCTGTACCCAATAGCCTATCCTCACCGGCTCAAACCATCCTACCGGAGATCTACACCGCCTCCCTTATAAAGCCTCGTACAGAGCCATCTGATTGGTTGATTGATTACTGTTGTTATATGCAAACTCCGCGAGCGGCAGAAACTGGTCCCATGAACCCCCAATCAATGACACAAGAGCGTAACATGTCCTCCAATTTTTGGATAGTGCGCTCGGACTGTCCATTCGTCTGAGGGTGAAAGGTTGTGCTCAACTTAACCTGAGTACCCTAACTCTCTTTGTATGGCCCTCCAAAAACTGTAATGTAAACTGTGTGCCTCTATCTGAAATGACAAAAACTGGGACACCATGAAGGCGAACAATCTCTCGGGTGTAAATCTCAGCCAACCACTCCGAAGAGTAGGTAGTACCAACTGGAATGAAGTGTGCGGACTTGGTCAGTCGATCCAACCTCTGAAGCAAGCCACTCGGTCTCTGATGTTCATGATGAACCTGTTGACCATTGAAAAACCGAGCCACAAACCCAACTATATCCTTCTTCATCTGCCTCCACCGCTAGTGCTGTCTCAAATCTTGGTACATCTTCGCGGCACCCGGATGGATGGAATACCGCAAGCTGTGGGCCTCCTCAATAATCAACTCCCATAGCCCATCCGAATTAGTCACACATATCTGGCCATGCATCCTCAACACACCATCTTCACCAATAGTCTGTTACACCACATGTTTTCATACATGGAAGTACGCCATAAGTAAATTGATGAAAGCTCGGGAATGATTTTATTTTGAGGTTACAAATATTATTCTATTTCAAAAAAGTAATAAGTAAATTCGTGAAGGCGAGGGGGTAAGTGAATCGAAGAAAATGAATTTAGTCAAAGTTTGACATTTGGGATAAAGTAATGGTTCGAGCTATAATACCTGATATTTATGGACTAGTGCCGTACAAGGTACCACATGACTATAATAGTAAGGTGTACAAAGTGTGTTAAAAGGGGGATAGTATTTTAAGTAATTTGAGATAATTCTTAACTATGTGGATATTTAGTTAATTGTAGATTTTTGGTGGAAGATTACCATGTAATTAAGGAAATGAGTGGATAAAATTTGGATAACCTTAAATCCACCCAACGTGGAAGCAACCCATATCCAAGGTAATGACTATTGAATTAGAAATCAAGGTGGAATATTTGGAGGGAATTGTTAGCCCAGTAAGCCTTATAAAGTGGGTCCCACGTACATTATAATATGAGACATATATAACATAAAAAGAGATCATATAGTAACATGAGAATTGTCCTGGCATATCAACAAATTTAACAAGACTTTCATAGCAATTCATACAAGATCGGATTATACATAAGATGCAATTCTAAAGGAGTACAGTGCAATCTTTCTCAAGAATATCATACGGATTTTTTCTTACTCCGATCCGCCGTTACGTGTTTTATCGCAATCAACGTGTGTTAGAGGGATTATCAAGATAATCGTTTCATGTATGTTAAGGCTATTCCTTCTTTCTTCTTGGCATGATCCACGCAATACAAACTAAACGAGGAAATGCACAACTTCCATAAATGACTCTATTTATAGAAGTATTAGAGGTCCCTATTTTATATGTCTTATTATTCGAACATTTGTTCATGGCTCTTAGAAAATACGTAAGTTGATAAAGTTTGTTTCATGATATTAATCAGAGGCATAATGGTCTTATGACGTTCTGAAAGATTTTAGTGACGTACTTCTCATGCATTGCATTCATTTATACATGCACGTTGACCCATAACCAGATGGCGTTGTATATGCATATATATGTATATTATATGTATATGGGATATGGGAAAAGGTTACGGCGTTATATACGCACCACCACCTGATCAGCTGGTATACATTAATGATTTTGCCCATAGTGGCCGAGATGATATGATGGGATTCCCTCAGAGGCTTGATGATGTTATAAACACATGTACCTATGCACAACATGACATTCATATGCATATGCATGACACTATAAGTATTTCATAATTTACAGGGTTATCCAGACTTTCAGGTTTAGTCATGCACTCCATGTTTCTTCCATGTCTTTTACATACTTATTTATGTGCCTTACATACTCGGTACATTATTCGTACTGATGTCCTTTTTTGGGGACACTGAATTCATGCATGCAGGTATAGAAATCAGTTTGACGAGCCCTCGTAGTAGACGAGGTTAGCATTCCACGAAGGATCGGTAAGACTCCACCTCATTCGGAGTGATGCCGAGTCTACGAGTCATCGTGTCAGAATGTTGCTGCAGACTTATGGGTAGGCCGGTACCACGTCCCATTTGATGTCAAATACTCTTAGAGGTTTTGTAGATAGAGATTCATTTTGTACAGTATGTTAGAGGCCTTGACGTCCCATATATATTCATGTTTTAAGAAAGATAGTTCTTTGATACAGCGTTTCCCACTGATAGTTATACATTACGAGTTGTGGCCATGTTGGCCAAGTTACCAATGATAGTACGATAAGGAAGATATGTTACGTTGGTACTCAGTTGGGTAAGGTCCCGGGTGCCCGTCGCGACCCATCGGTTTGGGTCGTGACAAAAGTGGTATCACAGCAGTTCTGTCCGAGGGAGTCTACAAGTCGTGTCTAGTAGAGTCTTGTTTATGGGTGTGTCATGCACCACACATATAAGTAAGAGGCTACAAGGAATTTAGGATTGTCACTCTTTCTTCTTACTCTAGATCGTGTGGTAGAGCTCAGTTGTAAGAACTCAATTTCCTAAACTCTATCTTATTCGTATTACAACGATGCCTACATTAAGAAAGATAGTCGGTAAGAGATATAGCTGTGGAAGTGTTGAGTCAGAGGAACTCGATTTTGCATCATACCTATGATGAGTAAATGTGAGGTCTTCAGCATACCATGCGTGTACTAAAAGGTGTAAGGTTCTTGATAAGGAGTTTTACGGCAAGAATACTTTTCCACTCTTACGGTAAAAAGGAATAACATAATCAGAAGGTACACACAAGTTTCAACAAGTAAAAGAAGCAGGGTGAATAATGGTATAAGGTATCTAGTTAATAAAGATTATCACTCAGAAAGGGAGATATAAGCCTTTTGAGTTAAGTTCAGCAGTGACAGATGTATGTACAATCGGCCACACCGATCTTAGTTATGTCGTATGGGAGCTAACATATATAGTTTAAGAGAATGATGGTTTATCAGGATCCGATTGGGGTTAGAGTAACCTAAAATAATGGATGGATTGGTAGATTTCGTTGAGATTTCCGAAGGTGTCACGACCAAAACCGATGGGCTGCGACGAGTGCCCGAGTCCTACCTGTCGAACACCCTTAAGCATACGACTAAGGTATAAACATGAATAATATCTGCTAAATTACGAGAGTAACATGCACGATGAAAAATTATCTCAAATACATACATACATATATATATATATATACATACATATATATATATATATATATATATATATATATACATATACGTGTGTATTACAGTGGGCGAGCCGACAAGGCTGCGATAGACAACTATATACCCAAAATTGAAAGCCGACAAGGCCACATTCTATCCAACTGTACACATCTGTCTACAGACCTCTAATAGAAATAATACTGTATAAAGACGGGACTAAGCCACGTCGTACCCATATATATATATATATATATATATATATATATATATATATATATATATATATATATATATATATATATATATATANTCGTACCAAAATCCAAAGCAGCTCCGGATCAAGTGGAGCACGCCAACTCTCACTGATCAAGGATGCTAAGAAGGGGGACCGTCGACTTGCCTACCTGCACCTGCGGGCATGAAATGCAGGCTCCAGGAAAGAGGGCGTCAGTACGAATAATGTACTGAGTACGTAAGGCATGAAAATCAGTACATAAAAGACATAGATGAAACATGGAATAAAGAAATCCATCGTAAATCTGAATAACTTTATAAATCCTGAAACATTTATAATGTCATACATGTGCATATAAATGTCGTGTCATGCATTAGGTGTACGTAATATCATCAAGCCTCTGAGGGCTTCCCATCATGTTGTCTCGGCCACTTTTGGCAACATCATCAACATATACCAACTGATCAAGTTGGTGCTGCATATATAACACTGAAGCCTTTTTCCCATATCCTATATACGTAAATATATACATATAAATACGCTTATATAACGTCGTCTGGTCATGGGTCAATGTATATGCATAAATGAATAAAATGCATGAAAATGTGTTTAAATCATAATATTTTTTTGGATAAACTTTATCACCTACGTATTATCTTGAGATCCATGAACAAAAGATATAATAATATGTCACATGGGGAATCAAGAACACAGAGACCCCTAGTTTCTATGAATAGAGTCGTTTATGAAAACTGTGTGTTTGCTCGTTTCTTCTGTATAACTTGGACCATGCCAAAGGGAAAGATGGGATGGCCTTAACTTACCTAGAGTAGGAAAAATATCCGTATAATATTCTTTGTAGGAGCTCAAATCGTCACTGTTTCTAACGTTTTTAATTGTTGAAAGCTTTGAACTAGCTAACGTTCTCTGGATTGTAAAATAATTATGCCTTTTTGAATTGTAAAAGGTCCTAAGGTTCCGTATCGTTGAAAGCTTTTGAAATAGCTAAAGAAAGCTAATGTTTTCAAGATGTAAGAAAGAAGGTAATATTTTTGGATTTGCAGATCTGTTAAAGCTTTGAACTGTTAAGCTTTGTTAAAGCTTGGTAACGTTTTATTTGTTTCCTAATGTTCTAATGATAGAATTTGTATTATAAGAGATGATATGTCTCTTGCTTGCTACTTAATTTCCACCTATTACTTAGTCATTTCTTTACAATGTGGCTAGCTGCCACGTTTTGAGGGCGTTTTGAGTGGGGGGTGGGATTTATTAAACTTTATCCACTTATTAGTTAATTAGGTAATTTACCGTTACCCGGTGATATACCTATTACCCGCATAATTAAAAATTGTCTCAAATTACATAAAATTCTACTTATTTTTAATACATTTTATACATTATTCTATCATGGTCATATAGTACCTTGTATGATACTAGTCCATAATTATCGGGGTATTATCGCTCGACCCGTATTTTATCCCAAATCGGCCACCTTCCACTAAACTCGTTTTCTTTAATTTGTTTACCCTTTTATCCTTTATGACACTTATCGCTTGTTATAGTAGCATAAATATGTTAACCTCAAGATAAATCTTATCCCCGAGTCTACGTCGATTAACTGAAGACGAAACTTTAACGTACGAAAACGCGAGATGTAACATCCTTCCCCCTTAGAAACATTTGTCCTCGAATGTTTAATTCTCCGAGATCTATATAACCTTGGCATATTCGCCTTTTTAACAACACTACTACCAACTCTTCCTGTAGAAACTCAATAATTCAACGCCACATAGGACCACACTCATCAATAACGACAATGGCCTCACACGACCAATGACAATAACTAACACAAGAATCCATACACGTACCTTGAGGTTGTGCTGTCTCAGTCGGACCCTTCTTTGGAGGAGGAAATATGTAGGGATATCTAGACTTCATGTCTTTCTCGGCCTCCCAAGTCCTTTCTTCCACATTGTTGTTTTTCCAAAGTACTTTCACCGAAGCTACATATTTAGTTCTCAATCTCCGAACCTGTCTGTCTAATATAGCAATAGGATTTTCTTAATATGATAGCTGCTCTATGTCCTGAACGTCGTCAACTGACACGATTTTGGAAGGATCCCCAATATATTTACGGAGCATAGACACATGATGACGGGATGTATAGACTCCAAGTCCGAAGGCAAGTCTAACTCATATTCTACCTGTCCTACCTTGTGTATGATCCTATATGGTCCAATGTACCGAGGGCTAAGTTTTCCTTTCTTACTAAACCTCATAACACCTTTAATTGGTGATACCTTTAGGAATACCCAGTCGTCAACCTGAAACTCCAAGTCTCGCCATGGATTCTCCCCATAAAACTTCTGACGGCTCTGAGCTGCTAATAGCCTTCCCTGTATAAGCTTAATTTTCTTGATTGCCTGTTGTACCAATTCTGGTCCTACTAACGTAGCTTCCCCAACATCAAACCACCATATAGGCGACCTATATTTCTGTATGTACAGAGCTTCGTATGGAGCAATCTGAATATTGGAATGGTAGCTATTATTATATGCAAACTCTATAAGCGGCAGATGATCAAGGAAAGGAAGTAAGGGTTCCTGCCAGAGATGTTATTAATAAATAAGGAGCCAGTGCGAAAGGTAAGTTAAGACAAAGGAAATAATATAAGAAAGATTACGCGGAATATTGATATGAGAATGGGCCAACGAGTAGTTAGTAGTTGATTCAGGAAGGGCCTAGTTATGGCTAGATAAGAGGATGCATGCAAATCAATAGATCATGCAAGATAAACATAGTAAAAACCCAATATAGTGAATTCAACCTCGCATTAATGTCATTATAATACTTGAGAAATATTTAGATAGAAGTTGGGGTAATAAAAGGTATCGTATGAGTGTTACGGAAATAAAAGAGAGTGCCACTGGGAAGACAATCAAAATATCAGTTTAGAAGCAACCCTACAAGCACAAGAGCATGGAGGTAAGTAACTATGGATAATTATGGGCGAGGAAGGACATCAAAAATTCTATCGGGTATACGATGTAATAAGCTCACAGCTTTACAGGACGTAGAGGATCCTCCCTAAGTACTGCAATGAAATTTTAACTGAGGAAATAAGGAAGAAGGCTTCAACCAAAACATAGTAACTTGAAGAAGAACTGGTCTTGTAATAGTAGTCTCACTACAACATTGTATGCACTCCATAAGAAAGTGGTCTGCCACCTATCGTGGCTAATAAACGGTAAGTGAAACCAAAAGTAATGGTGGAAATCATATGAGTTTCACAAAAAGCTATGATGTGAACAAGATAAGCTAAGTATGCATGCAATAAGGGGGAAGAAAGACCAGGAAAAGTAATTGCTTACGTTTAAGGAAAGCTGAGATGGACCGAAAATAATTATTCGATCAATGATCTAGAGTTAGTTACGTTGTGAACGCACTTAAGATTTCAGAGTATTATCCTTGCAGCATATATATTGACATTCATACAGCCGTAGAAGACTCCGGTATTAGTTAAAAGAAATAATTCAGCCCGGGGCATAGACAAAGGATTGAATTGTTAGAAGAGTGTATCATTGATATTCCATAGAGCCCATGAAAGGCTAAAGTAATAACTAATACCATGAGTCGCAGACCAGAAGATATATTAAGCCTACATAAAGGTTGGTCAGAGGAAGAGGAAACAAAAGAGTTACATCAACTAAGTAAATCAGGAGTCTGATTATTAGACCCAAGAAACAATTATAGACCTCGTGATTGAGAACATTGCAGGATCACTCTTACTATCAGAGGTACAAGAGAGATTGTACAGTAGACATATTCTATAATGGCTCTATGATAGAGCCAGCTAGAAGAATACCAGCCCCATAAGAAGTAAGTGTGAAGCTCTCACCGGATAGTGTATGCACCAGAGGTGCAAGTGTGGAAGGAAGGTCATGAAAGAGATAGAAGATGTGATGCAAAATTTTAAGATAAGTAAGGTAAAGGTAAACAACGTATGAGATACTCAAATGTAAAAGGTTATAGATAGTCCATACTTCAGATAGAAGACTAGAAGCGATGAGATTCAGTATCCAGGAATGGTAGCGGCATCATCAGTAGCATATCTTCCAACCTCTGGTTTCTAGGTACCGAGAAGTCTAGTTAAAAAAGTAAAGAAGAGTTAGAGACGATATAATGTCTCGCTTGATGTTCCAAAATAACATAATGAAATCTATGGTGCAAGCAAGTTGAAGGAAGGTTGCGAGTAGTATAAATGGATATTTGTAAATCGCAAGCTAAAGTATGGTAGAGCAACAAGGTTTTGGAAAGGCAGGAGTAAGGATAAGAAAGGGTAAGTGGGCATGTGACGAGAATGGGTAAGTCCTCGAGATTAAGCCTACGAAAACAAGAGAGCTGATGGTTTCTCTAAGCTACAGGAAGCTCAACATAGCCTTAATGAACTCAAAAGAGTCTAAGACTAGTAGCATTTAAAAGAGATGGAATGTTGCCCCGGTAATAGAATGAGGGTGTAATTGTGACAGATAAAGGATGACGTTTGGGCCTTCAATTGAGTAATGATTTGAAGAAAAAAAGGGGATTTCAAGAATTGTACAGAATTAAAATACCCACGTAAGTGAATCACATTGGGATGCTATGAAATACGATTATGAAAATATAGTATCGCCCCAGGTGGATTAGTCTAATCAATTCAGATATCCCCCGATGAGACGTAAGCCCTAGTTGCAAGGTATTACATAAAAAGTTTCAAGTTATCAATGGTATATTATAGATCAATATTGAGGTGAATCAACAATGGATGGACAAAAGTCACAAAGTATAAGATGAGACTAGGCCGTCATTCTTAAACAGTAATGAGGAAGCATTAAAGGACTTAGATGTATACATATCGGATAAGCAACGAGAGAAACCTGGAGTTCGGTAGCAGACCTTAGTAACGATAAATCGAAGTAAGAACTATGGTATAGTATGGACTAATTAGATGTAGTAAAGCTAATGACGCCCAGAGGGATAGCTTGACATAATTTTGTATATGTTCACAAAGTGAAGCCTAGAGATTGGCTAAAAGCTAGAGGAAGAGAAGAGAAGAGTCGAATAGGCGCACATACAAAGTTGGAGTCATAAAGGTTGCATGACAGAAGGTAGCAAGAGTTACGAGATTCGAAGAATTCGGACCATAGACCATGGTGTGAGAAAGAGGCCTAAAGGGGGAATGTCCTGGCCTTTGGATTTATTCATAACAAAGAGAGTACTAAAGTATTCGCAAGAGCTATAGGTTATGATAATGATAAGTGCATCAGTCAACATTCGAGGACGAATGTTCAAATGAGGGGATGATGTTACACCCCATGTTTTCGTACATGGAAGTACGCCATAAGTAAATTGATGAAAGATCGAGAATGAGATTATTTTGAGGTTGCAAATATTATGCTATTTCAAACAAGTAACAAATAAATTTGTGAAGGTGAGGGGGTAAGTGAATCGAAGAAAATGAATTTTTTCAAAGTTTAACATTTGGGATAAAGTACGGTCCGAGCTATAATACCCGGTATTTATGGTCTAGTGCGGTACAAGGTACCACATGACCATAATAGTAAGGTTTACAAAGTGTGTTAAAAGTGAGTAGTATTTTAAGTAATTTGAGATAATTATTAATTGTGTCGATATTTGATTAATTGTGGATTTTTGGTGGAAGATTAACCATGTAATTAAGAAAATTAGTGGATAAAGTTTGGATAACCTTAAATCCACCCAACGTGGCAGCAACCCATATCCAAAGTAATGACTATTGAATTAGAAAGCAAGGTGGCATATTTGGACGGAATTGTTGGCCAAGTAAGCCTTATAAAGTTGGTCCCACATCCATTATAATATAAGACATCTCTAACATAGAGAGATGGATATATCATATAGTAACATGAGAATTGTCCTGGCATCTTTAACAAATTCAACAAAACTTTCATAGCAATTCATACAAGATCAGACTATGCGTAAAATGCAATTCTAAAGAAGTACAGTGCAATATTTCTCAAGAATATCGTACAGATTTTTTCTTACTTCGATCCGTCATTACGTGTTTTGTCGTAATCAACGCGTGTTAGATGGATTGTCAAGAGAATCGGTTCTGCTATCCCATCATTCTTTTTGAAATGATCCACACTATACAAACGAAACGAGAAAATGCACAGCTTCCATAAATGACTTTATTCATAGAAGTACAAGAGGTGCCTATGTTCTTGAATTCCCATATGTCTTATTATTCTATCATCTGTACACGGGTCTCAGAAAATACGTAAGTTGATAAAGTTTGTTTCATGATATTAATCAGAGGCATAATGGTCTTATGACGTTCCGAAAGATTTTATTAACGTACTTCTCATGCATTGCATTCATTTATACATGCACGTTGACCTATGACCAGATGTTGTTATTTACACGTATATATGTATATTATATGTATATGGGATATGGGAAAAGGTTACCGTGTTAGACGCACCACTACCTGATCAGCTGGTATACGTTGATGATTTTGCCAACAGTGGCCGAGATGATATGATGGGATGCCCCTCAGAGGATTGATGATGGTATTAACACATATACCTATGCACCACATTGCATTCATACGCATATGCATGAAACTATAAGTATTTCATGATTTACAAGGTTATCCAGACTTTCAGGTTGATTCATGTACTCCTTGTTTCTTCCATGTATTTTATATACTTATTTATGTGCCTTACATACTCGGTACATTATTCGTACTGACATCCTTTGTTGGGGACACTATATTCATGCCTGTAGGTATAGAATCAGTTTGACGAGCCCTCATAGTAGACGAGGTTAACCTTCAACAAAGGATCGGTATGACTCCACCTCATTCAGAGTGGAGCCGAGTCTATGAGTCTTCGTATCAGAATTTTGCTGCAGACTTATGAGTAGGCTGGTACCCTGTCCCATTTGATGTCAAATACTCTTAGAGGCTTTGTAGACAGAGGTTCATTTTGTATAATATGTCAAAGGCCTTGACGACCCATATGTATTCATGTTTTAAGAAATATGGTTCCTTGATATAGTGTTTCCCACTGATAGTTATACATTACGAGTTGTGGCCATGTTGGCCCAGTTAACAATGATAGTACGATAAGAAAGATATGTTACGTTGGTACTCGGTTAAGTAAGGTACCGGGTGACCATCGTGGCCCATCGATTTGGGGCGTGCCATTTCACATCTCTAGCATCACGTCACGAAACCCTGTCTTGAAGGGCAAGCAGATGGGGGTCATCATACTGATGCTCCCTGATACGATCATAAAGGGAAGACCTAGAGACCACACAAGCCAATACCCCGACTCGGCTACGAAATATCCAATCTAACAAGCTGGCTAGCTAAGCCCTAAACATCCAATGCCAAGGGTCTCTCTACTGTTGGAAGATACATTCAACTCTCCATACTCTCCGCCCGGCGACTCAAAGCATCGGCCACCACTCTGGCCTTCCCGGGATGTAAAAAATGGTGATATCATAGTCCTTAAGAAGCTCCAACCATCTCCGCTGACGCAAATTGAAATCCTTCTACTTGAACAGATGCTGCAAACACCGATAATCAGTATAGATCTCACCATGAACCCCGTACAAAGAGTGCCGCCAAATCTTCAAGGCATGAACAATGGCTGCTAACACAAGATCATGGACATGATAGTTCTTCTCATAGGTCTTCAACTAGCGCGAGACATAATCAATCACTCTACCCTCTTGCATCAGAACACATTCAATCCCTATCCGTGAGGCATCACAATGCACTGTGTAAGAACCAGAACTGGAGCCGTGGTCAAAGCAGTCTTGAGCTTCTGAAAGCTCTCCTCGCACTTAGCTGACCACCTGAATGGAGCACCCTTTTGGGTCAATTTGGTCAAGGGCGACACAATAAATGAGAAACCCTCCACAAAACGACGATAGTAGCCCGCTAAACAAAGAAAGCTCCTAATCTCCGTGGCTGAGGACGGTCTGGGCCAACTCTGCACCACCTCTATCTTCTTCAGATTCACTTGAATACCCGCACTAGACACCACGTGTCCCAAGAACGCCACTGAATCGAACCAAAACTCACACTTGGAGAACTTTGCATAAAGCTTCTCCTCCCTCAATCTCCATAACACAGTCCTCAGATGCTAGGCATGCTCCTCCTGGATACGAGAGTACACCAGGATGTCATCAATGAATATAATAATGAATGAGTCCAAATAAGGCTGAGATACATTGTTCATCAAATGCATGAACGTTGTTGGGGCATTGGTAAGCCCAAAAGACATCACAAGGAACTCATAGTGGCCATCTCGGGTCCTGAAAGCTGTATTAAAAATATCCAAATCCTGAATCTTAAACTGGTGATACCCGGACCTCAAATCAATCTTGCAGAACACCCTCGGTCCCTGAAGCTGGTCAAATAGATCATCAATACGTGGCAAAGGATACTTGTTCTTGACTTTGGCTTTGTTCAACTTCCTGTAATCAAAGCACATCCTCATAGAACCATCCTTCTTCTTCACAAATAGAACCGGTGCACCCCAAGGTGACACATTAGGATGAATAAACCCCATATCAATGAGTTCCTAAGGATTCTCCTTCAACTTCTTCAACTCTACCGGTGCCATATGGTACGATGAAATAGAAATGGGCTGACTTCCCGGTACCAAATCAATACCGAAGTCAATATTCCTATCAGGCGGCATGCCCGAAAGGTTTGTAGGAAGCACATCTGGTAAATCACTTACCACCGAAAAAAATCAATGGCAGGAGTATCTGCACTAACATCCCTCACAAAAGCCAAATAGGATACACAACCCTTCTCAATCATACGCTGAGCCATCAAGTATAAAATCACCCTACTAGGTACATAGTCTATAGTACTGCTCCACTTAACCCTCAACAACCCCGACATCGTCAATGTCACAGTCTTAGAATGATAATCTAGAACAACATGACATAGAGACAACCAATCCATGCCCAATATCACATCAAAATCAAGCATACTAAGCAGCAAAAGGTCCACTCGGGTATCCAGACCCCTAATAGTCACCACACCTAATCGATATACGCGGTCCACAATAATAGTATCACCCGCAGGAGTAGATACATGAACATGAGACTACAGACTCACGGGGCATATCTAGAAAATGAGCTAAGTACGAGCAAACATATGAATAAGTGGAAACAGGGTAAAATAATACAGAGGCATCTCTGTGGAAAACTGAGACAATACATGTAATCAAAACATCTAAAGGAATGTCATCTGGTCTGGCAGGGAGGGCATATAAATGGGTCGGGCCAACAACTGATCTGCCTCCCCTTCTTGGGCGACCCCTAGCTGACTGAGCTCCACCCCTAGATGGTTGAGCTCCACCCCTAGTTGGTTGGGTGGGTGGTGGAGGAACAACTGTAGGTGCCATTGGTTGAGTAATCCGCTGTGGAGCCCACTCAATAGTCTAGGGCAATCTCTCATAATATGACCAAAATCTCCGCACTCGAAATAACCCCTCCTATGACGGAATTGCTACTCCTGATGCCTAGAAGAACTGCTCAGGGATACCGGAGCTGACGAGGTATGGTGAGAACTCTGTGCTGGTAGTGCACTGAATGATGATTGGCCCTGCTGATGACTGTGGGAACCATGGCCAGATGATGCACAACGGTGAACTGGGCGAGCTGTCTGAGCATGTCTGAAAGGATGACCTCTACCATGCTGGAACTGACCCCAGAAGGAGCACCGTTGAATCCACCCTATCCACGAGGCCTCTTGGCCTCCCTCTCAACCCTCTCTTGACACTCTCTCTGGTCATAGCAACCGCAACTGAAATGTGAGGCCATCTATAAACCTCCCGATCCTCTCCCTATATGTGGGAACCAACTAGATAGAATTATTGTCCAACTCGGAGAATCGCATCTCATACTGCATCACAGACGTATCACCCTAACGAAGCTGCTTAAACTGTCTGCAGCTCCTCTATGTGGGACTGAGGCACGAAATTTTCTAGAAAGATAACGGAGAACTGCTACCAAGTAAGAGGTGCTGTGCTGACCGTACTACACCTCTCGTAAGCCTCCCATCATCTGAATGCAACCCCTAGAAATCTGAAAAGTAGTGAACGAGACCCCACAAGTCTCCAGAATACTTGCATTACGGAGTATCCTCTGACACCTGTCCAAGAAGCCCTGTGCATCCTCTCCCTCTGCACCACTATAACATGGAGGCTGGAGTCTCCCAAACCTCTCCAACCTATGTTGCTCATCTTCAGGCATACCAGGAACCACATAGTCTCGTGCAGCTGCAATCGGTAAGGCTGGTGGTGCCCCCGGTGTTGTACAACCTACTTCGGTGTGTGGGCGATGGGAGTCTGAATGCCCCCCTGAATTTAGAAGTGGTTGCGGCCATCAAAGCACAGACCGCCTAAGTTAGGCCGCTACTGTCACACCCAAAAACCGAGGGACGAGACCGGCGTCCTAACCGGATGAACCCGATCAAGCGGACCTGGGTTGCCTTTCCTACCCAACGCATTTCCCCATGTTCATAATGTACATTTATAAGTGAAACAACAAAATATAGTCAAAGCATGCGTTTACAATATAAGTCAAATTTCCTCTTTTAACATTTTTAACATTTAATCTTCCCAAAACATGCATTATAAAAATACAACACTCCCGATATGGCATCATGATTACAAACGAGTACGACAACTACCCCAAATACATATATACAACCCACATAATGTCTACAGAGCCTCTAAAGATACAGAGAAGAGTATATAAACTTGCCGGCAACAAGGACCCGACAAAATATACAAAAGAAGATGGCATAGACCACGCACGACCCCGAAAGGAAGTGGGGCTCACCAAAACTGCTGAGGAGATGAAAAGAAGGCACCACTATCGGCGGACCGAGCTATCTGCTATAGAACCACCTACATCCATATAAAAGATGTAGTGCCCCGCAAAATGGACATTAGTACCATGGAATAGTATTAGTATGTATGAAAAAGCTTTACTCTAAGTAAAATCAAACAATACACAAATAGGAGACAGTTAGAAAAACCAAACAAATACTGCACAGAGATACATAAAACACCAATGAGAGTTCTACAGTTTCTTATTTCAATCGTTCTCTTATTGCGGCGCGCAACCCGATCCCACTTTACAATCATATTCCACCCTTATTTCTTCTGTTGCGGCGTGCAACACAATCCCACCTTACAATCACATTAAATCCTTATTACTTCTGTTGCAGCGTGAAACCCGATCCTACCTTAAAATCACATTACACTCCTATTACTTCTGTTGCGGCGTGCAACCCGATCCCACCTTACAATCACATTTGATAGAAACATCAAACCAATCAATTCAATCACAAGGATTTTCATCATCAAGAATATACATTCGTAACAGCCAAATAACCATGTGAAATCAAGGCCATAGTAATCTTTACCAAACAGTGAGTCATATACGGCATACCATCAACATATAGTTCAATTAGATAAATCCACATTTCCTTTCCATTACTTGCTACACAACATTTGGCACTTAGATACATTCAACAATTTGATTCATTATCATTTCTTTCGTTGTGCAGCACATCCTCTCATACCGATGTATTCAACATTTAACGAGCTTTGCACATGATAGAATAAGCACAAAGATCACCTTTTCACAATCTCATATAGCATGGTGGTATGGTAATCAACTAGGACAATCAGAGAACATAATCTTACGCCTCAACACAGTAGAACAACCAATTCACATATGCATAAGCTAGAAACTCATACCAAATGCTCGGACTCCAAGAAGGTGACTCTACGAAGATTAAAGTTAGCCATACATACCTCGAGTCGAAATTCCCCTTTAATATCTATCCCAAATCACCGGACCTTCTAACACCTTCAAGCTAATTTACAATGTACCATGTTTAGACTTAGAATTAGAAATCATGAACTTATTTGGCCATTTTATCAAACACTATCTGATCCTTTAGATTAACTACTCCCATTTTAGTGAAACAGTGCCCTAGCTTACTTCCTTTTTGTCACGCCTCAAATTCGAGGGACGCGACCGTCACTCGACCGGGTAACCCCCAGTCAAGCGAACCTGATTTTCCTTTCCCACCCAACGCGTTTCCCTGTGTTTATAACATACATTATTTATGTGAAGCGGTGAGATAAGCTTAAAAGTGCGTGAATACCACATTAAGTCCAATTTATGCATATTAGATACGCCATTTCCCAATACGGACCACGATTACAAATGTATACAACCACTGCCCAAAATACACATATACACCCGCATAGTGTCTACGGAGCCTCTAAGAGTACTAGGAGCTTATACAATACTTGCCGGCAACAAGGCCCCAGCTATACCTTACAATACATAATACACTCAAAAAGGAGAAGGCCTGAACTACGCATGGCCCCAAGAGGAAATGGGGCTCACCAGTACAGCTAAAAAGGATGAGGAGATGGCACCACTAACGGCGAGCTGAGAAACCTTCTATGGACCCACCTACATCCATATAAAAGATGTAGCTCCCCCGGCAAAAGGGAAGTTAGTACTGTGGAATAGTACTAGTATGTATAAACAAACTTTATCCCAAGTACAATCAAGCAAATACACAATTAGGGAACATCAATAGAACCAATTAATCAAAGCACGTGGAAGGAAACAACCAAAATTAAACAAGATGCACAATCTCTCCTTTTTCCCTTTCAACATCATCATATTCAAGAGCTCATAGATTTACATTTCAGTAGTGATAACGATCACATTTAATCCTTATTACCTCGGCAACCCTTATTACCTCGGCCACCCTTATCACCACAACCCATCAACCTTATTACTTCGTGTTGCAGCGCGCAACCCGATCCCACTTGACAATCATATTTCATAACAGCAACCACAAACAATTACATTACAAGAATCATCACTTCAAGGAATACAAGTTCGTATCAACAATTTATGTATTTGGGCCCAAGGTACCATAACTCTCATCAAGTAGTAATTTCATGAAGACAATGTTGCCACAATCGCTAAATTCTGTTACATTGTTTCACAATACTCTTTTTCATTACTTTCCACGTATGGATTTCAACTATTTTAAACATTCCCATATTTGAGCATATTATCAATCTTTCGTTCATTACATATCAAACACCTTTCACAACTTCATACAGCACAGTAGCATGACAATCAACTAGGAAAATCAGAGAATAGAATCTCACGTCTCAACATGTCTGAACAATCAATTCACATATTTACAAACAAGGTACACATACCAAACACTCGGGCCCAACAAGAGGATTCTACGAAGGTTAAAGTTAGCCATACATACCTGGGGTCTAAATTCCTTTTCATCTTTTACTCACAAATCACAGGACCGACTAGTACCGTCAATCTAGTTCACAATTAAACATATTCAACTCAGAATTGGAAATCATGCATACAATTTGAACTCTTTTTAAGCATTTATCAACTACTACATGACTCCCCCTTAGATTTCCAACCCCTTATTTGTGAACTTTACCCCAACCCGCTTCCTCTTACTAGATTATGGACATTAATGATCATGCATGCGAGGTATAAACTTATATATTCAAGAATCAATTCATGAGAGTCCCCCTTTTTTTTAAAACCAGAAAAATAATGAAAAGGGTTTGGGGATTCTTACCTGTTAGAAGGAAGAATAAGATGATTACTCAAAATTTCCAGGCCTGAGTGACTTTGAAAATCCAATTGGTAAAGATGAAGCTTTCTCTCTCAAGAACCCTCTCTCCCCTCTCTCAAATTTTGTTCAAAAAAGGCTAAAAATGAAGGGGATGGGTGTTTTAATGAATTGGGGTCGGGTTTTAAAAATTAGAAAAATAGGGCCCGATACAAGAATGCGGTCAGGAATACGATCGCATTCCTGACATGCGGTTCGAAGATCTGACCGAACAATGGCCCTCAAGATGGGCCAAAAATTCAGAACACACTGCCCAGGTATGCGACCAATTGTGCAGTCCGCATACACGTTATGCAATCGCATACTAGACCGCATAGTTGACTTCAAATGGGGCAGTATTCTGCCTAGGTATGCGACCATTATGCCGTCCGCATACACGCTGTGTGATCGCATAGAGCGTCACATAACACCTACTTCTGGAAAATTATATTCTTTAAGTCTCGGGGTACTTTTTACTTAGTTCAGGTCTATTTCAGAGATTCCCACAATAAAACAACTCGGGGACTTGTTCGACATTATTTTTTTAACAAGAAAATGTTACGGGTCTTTACACCTTTGTTAGATTATGGTAGATTATTCACATGATTCAAGGTCATAACTCTCGTCTTCAAGAACGAACATATGTATGTCCTATTCTAACTAAAATCTGAAAATTTGGGAAAATGGGGGAGAGGCTTACCTCTTATGGTGAAGAAGATGACGACTACTCGATTAATTCCAGGCCTGAGTAGAGATGGAGGACCAACTTGGGGATGATGAGACTTATCTCACTATAACCCGCTCTCACTTCTCTCTATTTTGATCAGATAGTCTTTAAAAATGAAGGGGAGGGGTGTTTTATTAAACTGGGGGTCGGGTTTTAAAATTAGGAATTAGAAGCCCCGAAGCAGGTAAGCGATCAGGAATGCGATGCGGTCTGCATACCTGTCGAATATATGGCCTTCAGATGGGCCAAAAAGGAAAGCAGACTGCCCAGGTATGCGACCACTATGCGGTCTGCATACCTGTTATGCGATCGCATAGTGCGTCGCATAAATCCCTCCGCAAAAATAGAGGTGCAAGAATGCGACAACTATGTGGCCCGCATTCGTGAAATGTGATCGCATTATGGGCCGCATAGCTGTCCTCAAAATGGACAGTAACTGTCTAGGTATGCGACCACTATGGGGTCCGCATACTTGATCTGCGATCACATAGTGGACCGCAGACCCGCAATTTTGAAAAATTTTATCTTTTAAGTCCTGGGTACTTTTTACTCCACATGGATCCGTTTTAAGAATTTCTACAGTTATAATCACATGGGGACCCATTAGGGCATTGTTTTTAGACTGGAAATTTTACGGGTCTTTACATCCTCCCCCACTTAGAATCATTCGTCCTCGAATGAGGATCGGGGAATCACTTAGTTAAGAGAACAAAAGTTTTTTACTAACTCCGATATTTCCTGAAAATTTTGCTAGAGTTTCCTTTGTAATTAGGCCTATCTTCCTGTCAGAGTGCCCCCGAAACACATTTTAACCAATTCCACACATTTTCAGTTACTCTATCAACTTGCACATAATCCGGTCATTTCAACAAGTTGCACATAATTCAATTACATCCACAAGCCTCACATAGTTCAGTTAACTCCACAAATTTGCACATAATTCAACTATTACAATGAGTTGCACATAATTCAGCTATTTCAAGGAGTTTCACATAATTCAACTAATCACAACAACATATACATTTATGGCACAAAGTTTGAGAAGTCACAATAGTAGGGTAATAAGGGGAGTGGAGTGTTCTTGCACAAAATTTGACACCAATATAATTGCTTAGAGATGACAACTTTCAAAACCACTACCGGACATATTCAAACAAGTGGAGATATTTCTCTTTCATTTCATTTTCCGCTTCCCACGTGGCTTCTTCGACTTGTTGACTGCGCCATAATACTTTGACCGAAGTGACCTCTTTGTTTCTCAACCTATGAACTTGCCTATCAAGAATAGCAACCGGAACCTCTTCATATGACAAATTTTCATTAATTTCAATGGTCTTAACCGGCACGATGACAGATGGATCTTCAACTACCTTCTTTAGCATGGACACATGAAACACCGGGTGCACTAGTGACATCTCAGGGGGCAATTCCGGCCTATACGCCACCTGCCCTATCCTTTGAGGAATCCTATATGGCATGACATAACTTGGGCTCAATTTCCCTTTCTTCCCAAACCGCATCACTCCTTTCATGGGAGACACCTTCAAGAATACCCAATCATCTACTTGAAACACCAAATCTCTTCGACAAACGTCCACATAGGATTTATGACGACTCTGAGCAGTCTTTATCCTCTCCTGAATAACTCTATATTTTTCCACATATTGGTGCACAAGATCCGGTCCTAGAAGTTCCGCCTCACCAACCTCGAACCATCCAATCGGAGACCTACACCTCCTTCAGTACAATGCCTCAAATGGGGTCATCTGAATACTAGCATGGAACTGTTATTATAAGCAAATTATATAAGCGGCAAGTGATCATCCCAGATACCCTTGAAATCTAATACACAAGCCTGTAAATATCTACAAGCGTTTGAATGGTCCGCTCTACCTGCCCGTCCATTTGCAGGTTCAAAGCTGTGCTGAGATTTACCTGCGTACCCAAACCTTGCTGAAATTTCTTCCAAAAGTTAGCTGTGAACTAGGCCCCTCGATCTGAGATAATAGATATTGGAGTGCCATGGAGCCTGACTATTTCTTTGATATACAACTGAGCGTACTGTTATGCAGTATCAGTAGACTTGACTGGCAAGAAATGCGCCGACTTCCTGAGCCGATCCACTATTACCCAAACTGAGTCGAACCTACACAGAGTGCGAGGTAACCCCATCACAAAGTCTATATTGATCATTTCCCATTTCCATGTCAGTATTTCCATAACTTGTGCCAACCCATCGGGCCTCTGATGCTCGGCCTTCACTTGCTGACAATTTGGACACCTAGCCACAAAGTCCGCCAATCCCCTCTTCATACCATTCCACCAATAAATCTCCTTTATATCGCGAGACATCTTCGTAGAACCTGGGTGTACAAAATACCTGGAATTGTGAGCCTCTTCAATAATTCTCTCCCCAAGATCATCCACATCTGGAACACATAGCCTCCCTTGGCACAGCAAAACACCGTCATCATTGCCGAGTGAAAATGATGTAGTCTTGTGATTCAGAATTGCTTCTCTCAGCTTTGCCAAAGCTAGATCCCTGAATTGCTTTCCCTTGACTTCTGCTACAAACGAATACTACGCTCCATTACGCACCACGACATTCCCTTAATCTGAGGCCGAACGACATACCCCCAGACTGGCCAACTGATAAACCTCCCGAGCCAAACGCCTCTAACCTGCTTCCAAATGAGCCAAGCTACCCATGGATTTCCGACTAAGAGCGTCGGCTAACACATTCGCCTTTCCTGGATGGTACAAAATATTCATATCATAATCCTTGAGCAATCCTAACCACCTCCGCCGCCTTAAGTTCAAATCCTTCTGTTTGAACAAATACTGAAGACTCTTGTGGTCTGTGAACACGTCCACATGGACCCCATAAGGATAATGCCGCCAGATCTTTAATGCAATCACAACCGTCGCAAGCTCCAAATCATACGTCGGCTAATTCTTCTCGTGATTCTTGAGCTGCCTAGAAGCATATGCTATTACCTTACCACATTGCATCAATACACACCCCAAACCAACCCTTGAAGCATCACAATACAACACAAACCCTTCTGAACCTTCTGGCAAGGTCAACACTGGCGCCGAAATCAATCTTGCTTTCAATTATTGAAAACACTTTTCGCAAGCATCAGACCACTGAAACTTAATCGCTTTCTGCGTCAGCTTAGTCAATGGGGAGGCGAGGGTAGAGAATCCCTCCACAAACCTCCGATAATATCTTGCCAACCCAAGACACTGCGAATCTCTGTCGGGGTTGTTGGTCTAGGCAAATCATTTACCGCTGCAATCTTTTGGGCATCAACCCGAATCCCTTCCCTGGAAACAACATGGCCCAAAAAGGTGACTGATTCTACCCAAAATTCACATTTTGAAAACGTTGCATACAACTGGTGCTGATGAAGAGTCTGCAGAACTTCCCTGAGGTGATTAGCATGATCTTCCTGACTTCACGAATAAACAAGGATATCGTCAACGAAGACAACCACAAAAAAAGGCAAGAAACGGTTTGAAAACCCGATTCATAAGACCCATAAAAGCTGTTAGGACGTTGGTTAGCCCAAAAGACATTACCAAAAATTCAAAGTGCCCATATCGAGTCGTGAAGGCAGTCTTAGGAATATCCTGCTCCCTGATCTTTAGTTGGTGATACTCAGACCGTAAATCAATTTTTGAGAAGAACTTAGCACCTTGTAACTGGTCGAACAAATAATCTATCTGAGGCAATGGGTATTTGTTTTTGATGGTAACCTTGTTGAGCTACCGATAATCAATACACATCCGAAGCGATCCATCTTTCTTTCTGTTAAAAAGAACCGGTGCGCCCCAAGGCAACACACTTGGCCGAATGAAACCCTTCTCTAATAGATCTTTCAATTGTTCTTTTAACTCTCTCAATTCTACTAGCTCCATTCGGTAGGGTGGAATAGATATTGGCTGCGTATCTGGAAATACATCAATCCCGAAATCGATCTCTCTATCTGGTGGAATCCCAGGAAGCTCGTCCGGAAATACTTCAAGAAATTCATTCACAACAGGCACAGATTCGGGAGCAGGCACCTCTGAAGTGGTGTCCGCAACCCGGACCAAATGGTAGATGCACCCTTTTCTGATAATCTTTGAGGCCTTAAGATAGGAAATAAGAATACCTCTTAGCACAACATTATTCCCCTCCCACTCGATAACTAGTTCATTAGGAAACTCGAGCCTTATAATTCTGGTTCGGCAGTCGAGTTTAACAAAGCACGAATAGAGCCAATCAATCCCCATAATTACATCAAAATCTACTATTTCTAACTCAATAAGATTGGTTGTGGTATCCCGACCATGCACCGTGACAACACAATTCCTATAGACTCGCACGGCCGTAATAGAATCACCAACCGAATTCGACATAGAGAACGGCTCGTGAAACTTTTCGGGTTTTATCCTAAAACTTGAAGCAATAAATGGAGTAACATATGACAAAGAAGACCCGGGATCAACAAGAGCATAAACATCATGTGACTGACAGTCAGAATACCTGTGACAACATCTGCAGAAGCCTCCACACTCTGGCGATCACTTAAAGCATAGAACAGACAGGGTCCCCCTTGACCCCTCTCCACCCCTAGTTGCACCGCTCCTTGCTGGAGCTAGAGGGTCGCGGGCTGGAGGGCGTGTTGAAGATGTAGCGGTGTAAGAACTGGATGGCTGAGTAGTGCCCCTACCCATTCCCTGACGGGGTGCACGACAGTATCGCTAAACATGGGCTCTCACTCCACACCTATAGCATACAAGTATGTCCAAGTAACAAGTCTTAGAATGAAACCTCCCGCACTTAGGGAATGGGGCCCTCGCTGCTGCTGGAACCTCCCACCTGAACGACTCGACTAATGGAACCTCCTGTTGTCTGAACCTGATCCAACATGACCTCCCTGCTGATAATTTTGCCCTGATGGCGGCGCACTGGCTGAGGACTGAGCATAGGACTGAGATGGCCCTGATGACCTTCTCCCAAGGGCTGACCTCCCTCCTCCACTTGAACTCCCAGGGTTTCCCGCTGACCGGGCCCTACTACTACTCTCCCTCTCCATTCTTATCTTTAATTTTCGAGCCTCTGTAGCTTGGGCAAATCCCACAATCTTTCCGTAGTTCATATCTGAATGCAGAGCAGTTGTAGCAGCTTTATTAATAAACAAGGGACCAAGGCCCTGAACAAATCGACGAACTCTATCCTCCATAAAAGACACCATGTGAACAACATATTTGGAAAAGTGCACGAACTCAATATGATACTCCCACACACTCATGTTGCCCTGCTTAAGGACCTCAAACTCTGTAGCACGGGCTGCCATAATCTCGGCAGGCAAGAAATGACCCATAAAGGCATCCACAAACTCCTCCCACCTCGCCGGAGGGCTCCCCTCTCCACGGGAACTCTCACACATCTCGAACCATGAATATGCCGCTCTCTTCAGACGATAGGAAGCCAACTCAACTCGCTCTGTCTCAGTAGCCCTCATAACTCGGAGGGTCTTGTACATCTCATCAATGAACTCCTGAGGATCAGCCTCTAGGTTCTGTGAACTCTGGAGGGGCTAACCGCAGAAACTGGTTGACCCTGGAACCTGAAGAATCTAGCTCGCTAGAGGACATAGAGGCAGCATTTGATCTTTGGGTATGAGAGGCCACTAACTGGTTCAACATCTGGATAGCTCCCCTGAGGTCCCCATCAGAATTACCGGTACCGGAAGCTGGAGTTGGAGGTGGGTCAGGAATATCAGCGGGAGGGATTTCAGCACCCTCCGCTGGAGTAGGAATAGGGATAGTCTGGCCTGGAGTGGAGGAGTCAGGCTGATTTGTGGCCGGGGAATCATTCGCACCCGCACGATCAGCTGGGGAATTTATGACCACTCCTGGGGTGGCATTGGCCTCTAGGCCGAGTCGAGCTCTCTTTTTGGGTGCAATTTACTGAAAATTGGAATAATGCACGAGTTAGAGGTAGAAAACCTCACCTTTCACCACATCGCACGATATAGAATAGCAATAAAAGGGTACTTTCCTAAATGTCCATGCATCCCCCTAATTATAGATGTGGTCGACAACACACCGATAAGAAGGGCTCTACTGGACATGGCTCCGAGACATCCTAGGACACTTTTAAAACCTGAGGAAATGATACAAAGTTTGTCACGCCCCAAAATCGAGGGATGAGACCGGCACCTAACCGGATGAACCTGGTCAAGTGGACCTGGATTGCCTTTCCTACCCAACACATTTCCCCATGTTCATAATGTACATTTATAAGCGAAACAACAAAATAGAATCAAAGCACGCGTTTACAACATAAGTCAAATTTCCTCTTTTAACATTTTCAACAGTTAATCTTCCCAAAACACGCATTCTAAAATACAACACTCCCGATACGGGATCGTGATTACAAACGAGTACGATAACTACCCCAAATACATATATACAACCCACATAATGTCTATGGAGCCTCTAAAGATACGGAGAAGAGTATATAAATTGCCGGCAACAAGGCCCCGACTATACCTTAACAGAACAAAATATACAAAAGAAGATGGCATAGACCACGCAAGACCCCGAAAGGAAGTGGGGCTCACCAGAACTGCTGAGGAGATGAAAGGAAGGCACCACTATCAACTGTCCGAGCTACCTGCTATAGAACCACCTACATCCATACAAAAGATGTAGCACCCCCGGCAAAAGGGACGTTAGTACCTTGGAATAGTACTAGTATATATGAAAAAGCTTTACTCTAAGTAAAACCAAACAATACACAGATAGGAGACAATCAAAAGAAACAAAACAAATACTGCATAGAGATACAGAAAACACCAATAAGAGTTCCACAGTTTCTTATTTCAATCGTTCTCCTGTTGCGGCGCGCAACCCGATCCCACCTTAAAATCATATTCACACTTATTTCTTCTGTTGCGGCGTGCAACCCGATCCCACCTTACAACCACATTACACCCTTATTACTTCTGTTGCGGCGTGCAACCCGATCCTACCTTGCAATGACATTACACCCTTATTACTTCTGTTGCATCGTGCAACCCGATCCCACCTTACAATCACATTTGATAGCAATATCAACCAATCAATTCAATCACAAGGATTTTAATCATCAAGAATATACATTCGTAACAACCAAATAACTCTGTGAAATCAAGGCCATTGTAATATTTACCAAACAGTGAGTCATATTCGACATACCATCAACATATAATTCAATTAGATAAATCCACATTTCCTTTCCATTACTTTCTACACAGCATTTAGCACTTAGATACATTAAACAATTTTATTCATTATCATTTCTTTTGTTTTGCAGCACATCCTCTCATACTGATGTATTCAACATTTAACGAGCTTTGCACATGATAGAATAAGCACAAAGAATCACCTTTTCACAAATATAGCATGGTGGTATGGTAATCAACTAGGACAATCAGAGAACAGAATTTTACCCCTCAACACATTAGAATAATCGATTGACATATGCATAAGCCAGAAAATCATACCGAATGCTAGGACACCAACAAGGTGATTCTATGAACATTAAAGTTAGCCATACATACCTCAAGTAGAAATTCCCCTTTAATATCTATCCCAAATCACCGGACCTTATAACGCCTTCAATCTAATTTACAATGTTCCATGTTAGACTTAGAATTAGAAATCATGAACTCATTTGGGCGTTTTATCAAACACTATGTGATCCTTTAGATTAACTAGCCCTTTTTTAGTGAAAGATTGCCCTAGATTACTTCCCTTTGCTATATTATGGTATATTATTCACATGCATGCAAGGTCTTAACTCTCATCTTCAAGAACAAACCTATGTGTGTCCTATTCAAAAAAAAATCTGAAAATTTGGGGAAATGGGGTGGTGGCTTACCTCTCATGGTGAAGAAGATGACGACTACTCGATTAATTCCAAGTCTAAGTAGAGATGGAGGACCAACTTGGGGAAGATGAGACTTCTCTTACTAGAACCCACTATCACTTCTCTCTATTTTGATAAGATATCTTTAAAAATTAAGGGGAGGGGTGTTTTATTAAACTGGGGGTCTGGTTTTAAAATTAGGAATTAGAAGCCTCGAAGCAGGTATGCAGTCAAAAATGCGATCACATTCCTGGTATGCATTCCACATACCTGTCGCATAAATGGCCTCAAGATAGGCCAAAAAGTAAAGCAGACTGCCCAGGTATGCGACCACTATGCATTCAGCATACCTGTTATGTGATCGCATAGTGCGTCGCATAACTTCCTCCACAAAAATAGAGGTGAAAGAATGCGTCAACTATGCGGCCCGCATTCGTGAAATGCGATTGCATTATGGGCTGCATAGCTCTCCTCAAAATGGACAGCATTGTCCAGGTATGTGACCACTATGCGGTCTGTATACCTGATCTGCAATCGCATAGTCGACCGAATACCCGCGCAATTCTGGAAAATTTTATCTTTTAAGTCGCGGGGTAATTTTTACTCCACAAGGGTCCGTTTTAAGAATTTCTATAGTTATAACCACATGGGGACCCATTCGGGCATTGATTTTAGACTTGAAATTTTACGGGTCTTTACAGGTACACACGATCAAAATCTGAGTTAAGGCCTCCTGAAGGACAGGAATCACGATGGGCATAGGTGGTGCCTGAGCTGGTCCCGTTAGAGCATCCATAACTGGAACCTGGTCATAATCTAGAGAACTGGTAGATCTGCAGGTACTGCTTCAACTGTTGTGCGGGCTGCACCTCTTCCCCAACCACGGTCTCTACTGCAGCCTCAGCCTCTTGCGGCCCTGGCTGGTGGTACTAGTGACTGGCCCTCCTGCCCGGTAGTACGAGTACTCACCATATGTAAGAGAATGAATCAACATATGTTTAGTTACCAGAATTAAAAGATTTGCACGATAAGAATTCAAGAATGTGAAGTTTTTTCCTAAGGGTTCTGCAGCCTCTCGAAGATAAGTACAGACGTCTTTGTACCGATATGAAAGACTCTACTATACCCGCTTATGCCTCGTGAACCTATGTAACCTAGGCTTTGATACTAACTTGTCACGACCCAAGACCTAACATGTTGTGATGGCGCCTATCGATGGTGCTAGGCAAGTCGACTTTCCCAAAATACTTCAGTAATTCAATATAAAGATAGTTTAAAACATTTCCATATCAGAAATTTTTCATAAAAACAAAAGTTGAACTCAAAATAGAATCAAAATGCGGAAACTAGCCCCAAACATCGGGGTGTCATCAAGTCTTGAGCATCTAGATAACCAAACTAATACAACCAGTGTCTAAGTATCAATACAGGACAGAAAGATAAATAGAAGAGACAAGGTCTTACGGATGCTGACAGCTACCTCGTAGTCTCCGATACTCGATCGCGACCGGACTCAACGATCTCCGTGATCAAACACACCTGGATCTACACATGAAGTGCAGGGTGTAGCATGAGTACAACCAACTCAGCAAGAAACATAAATAAATAAGTAACTGAGAAGCAGTTGCGAGCTATAAAGTACAATTCATTTTGATAATTTTCAAAATGTAAGAGTAGACATGAGTAAATGCCGGAAACATGAGTCAAATCAGTTACATATTTACCAAGTTAAAGTAAAACCAAATATGATATGTTTCCGGAATTTCAAACAGTAGCAAGAATTAGCTAAATGCAGCAACAAAGAAGATAGATGCAACCTCACAGAGTACTGTCACTCAAGCTTTCAATATCTCAACATTCGGCTCTCGGCCCTCAATACACACACTCATTAGGTACCCGCGCTCAATAGGGGTGTACAGACTCAGGAGGGGCTCCTATAGCCCAAGCGCTATAATTTGCACGGACAACTCACGTGCTAGAATATCATATCACGGTTCGCACGGACAACTCACGTGCTACCATATCTTATCAGAATCCACACAGACAACTCACGTTCTAAGGTACAATACCTCACAAACAGTCCCTCAGCCTCTATAGTCTCACATCCCTCAATAAGGAAAGGGGAACAATTTAAATTAGAATGTTATAGTGTATCAGCAGGGAAATAACAGATACTGAGGAGAACATATACAAGAATTACTATGACTGACTATAAAACCATAAGCAGGTACATATCCTAAGCATGATTTCTAACATGAAAGACAGTCAAATTACTAGCAGACAAGTAATACATATAAACACAAAAGGCTATTAGACTTTATAGTCTCATGGGACGGACCAAGTCACAATCCCCTCACGGTGTACACTCACATGCTTGTCACCTTTTGATTTACCAGAACAAGAAGAAGAATTAGTAGCAAGGTATCAAACCGAATATTCAGGTATCAAATTTTGTTTATTTTACATAATACCCGGATTCGTTACAGTCCCCACTGTGATACTCCAACCGCCCCATGAATTGGTTATTCCTAAACGAGTCATGAAGGGTATAACGAACATACCCTGTCTCCATATTGGATCAAGAACAGGATCAGAAGCCTAGCATGTGTGTTACCTCGAAACAATCACCTCCGGGTTTCATACCCTCGAGACCGGATTTAAAATTGTTACTTACCTCAATAACATAGAAATCCTTCTTTGGAATGCCCTTTCCTCTCGAATCGGCCTGCAAATGCCCCAAATCTTGTCACAAACAGTACGACATAATCAATATTGGCTAAAAGGATCAATCCCACAAGAATACTAATGAAATCTAGCCTAAAATCCGAAACCGACTCGAACCCGGCCGCCACTCCCACGTCTTGAAATCTGATAAAATAAAAAAACCCGAAATCCTATCCCGTCACGAGCCTAGCCATACAAAATTTAAAACCTAAATTGCCCCTCCAAAATCCCAAAATTCACTCTCCAATCCCCAAGCCCTAAACCCCCAATTTTCAATTCAAAACCTTACTAGTTAAGTCTAAAATCAATGGGAAAACACCATTACTAAGGATAAATAGGCTCAAGGAACTTACCTCAGTGATAAACCTCGAATTCCCTTCAAAAATCTCCTCAAAATCCCCAAAGTCCGTGTTCGAAAATGTGAAAATTTGAAAAATTCCCAAAGTCCTCTATTAATACTTTCTGCCCATCAAAATCGTAATTGCGGTCCTTTTGTTGCTTCTGCGACACCGCATCTGCGGTCAAAATTCAGATCCTGCGGAAAGTCACTTGAACCACTTCCTCTGCTTGTGCAACCAAAGACCACATCTGCGAACACCGCTGGTGCGGAAACAACATCGCGCCTGCGAATCCCTCTCGCACCTGCACCCAACTGCCCGCATCTGCGACTCTCGAAGGAGCGGGAATATATTCACACATGCGGTTCCTACCCAGCTCCTTTTTGGCTGCCTCTGCGGCTCCTCCTTTGCTTCTACGTGCTCACCCTTGCGGTTCTCACTTCGCAGGTGCAGAAACACTAGTAGCAGCAGCTTCAACTGCACTTCTCCAACTCCAAACAATCTGATAACTACCAGGAATTACCCCGAGGCCATCGGGACCTCAACCAAATAGACCAACAGGTCATATAATGCCATATGAACTTAGTAGAACCCTCGAATCACTCAAAACAACATCAAAACACCAAATTACATTCAGATTCAAGCCTAAGAACTTCTAAAATTTTGAATTCTGTAAACGACGCCAAAACCTATCAAACTACGTCTGAATGACCTCAAATTTTACACACTCCGAAAATCACACCACGAACCTACTCCAACTTCTGAAATTCCACTCCAACCCCGATATAAAAATTTCTACTTCCGACCAAAATAGCCAAATTTCCAACTTCCGCCAATTCAAGTATAATTCTACTACAGACCTCCAAATCACCATCCAGAGGCGCTCCAAAGTCCGAAATCACCTAACGAAGCTAACAGAACTATCAAAATTCAAATTCAAGATCGTTTACACACAAGTCAACATCTGGTCGACTTTTCCAACTTAAGCTTCCATTAAGAGACTAAGTGTCTTAATTTCTCTCCAAAACCACTATGTACCCAAAACAACCAAACCGATACGATATAATATAGTTGTAAAGCACAAAAGAAGAAGAAATAGAGGAAATGGGGCTATAGCTCTCGAAACGACCGGCTAGGTCATTACATCATCCCCTTCTTAAACAAACGTTCGTCCTCGAATGGGTCTAGAGACATACCCGGAGTATCAAAGATGTGGATATCTGATCCGCATCTACCGCTCGGTTTCCCATGTGGCCTCCTCCACAGGCTGACCTCTCCTTTGCACCTTCACTGAAGTTATATCCATATCATAAGTCATATCACCATCCAACTGAACTGTGCTGAAATTCAAAATATGTGACGGATCGCCAATATAGTTCTGGAGCATAGAAACATGAAATACTGGATGCACACTCGACAAGCTAGGTGGCAAGGAAATCTTGTAAGCCACCTCCTCTATCCTCTAAAGCATCTCAAAAGTCCCAATAAACTGGGGGCTCAACTTGCCCCTCTTCCCAAATCTCATAACACCCTTCATGGATGACACCTTTAGCAGAACCTTATCCCTAACCATGAAAGACACATCCAGACCTTCCTGTTCGCATAGCTCTTCTGCCTAGACTGCGCCGTGAGAAGCCGCTCTTGAATTAATTTCACCTTGTCTAATGCATCCTGGACCAAGTCTGTACCAAGAGCCTAGCCTCACCCGGCTCAAACCATCCTTCCGGAGATCTATATCGCCTCCCATATAAAGCCTCGTATGGAGCCATCTGAATGCTCGACTGATAACATTTGTTATATGTAAACTCTACAAGCGGTAGAAACTGGTCTTATGAACCCAAAAAATCAATGACAAAAGCGTGTAACATGTCCTCCAATATCTGGATAGTGCGCTCGGACTGTTCGTCCGTCTGAGGGTGAAAGGTTTGTGCTCAACTCAACCTGAGTACCCAACTCTCGCTGCACGACCCTCCAATACTGTGATGTAAATTGTGTGCCTCTATATGAAACGATGGAAACTAGGACACCATGAAGGCGAACAATCTCTTGGATGTAAATATCAACCAACTACTCCAAAGAATAGGTAGTACCAACTGGAATGAAGTGCGCGAACTGGTTCATCCGATCCACAGTAACCCAAATAGCATCGAACTTCCTCTAATTCCGTGGGAGCCCAACTCAAAATCCATGATGATCCTCTACCACTTCCACTCTATGATCTCTAACCTCTGAAGCGAGCCACCCGATCTCTGATGTTCATACTTAACCTACTGACAATTGAGACACCGAGCAACAAACCCAACTATATCCATCTTCATCTGCCTTAACCAATAGTGTTGTCTTAAATCCTGGTACATCTTCATGACACTTGATGGATGGAATACTGCGAGCTGTGGGCCTCCTCAAGAATCAACTCCTGTAGCCCATCTACATTGGCCACCCTGCATCCTCAACACGCCATCATCACCAATAGTCACATCTCTAGCATAACCTCGCTGAACCCTGTCCTGAAGGACGAGTAGATGAGGGTCATCATACTGATGCTCCCTGATACGATCATAAAGGGAAGACCTAGAGACCACACAAGCCAATACCCGACTCGGCTCCAAAATATCCAATATAACAAGCTGGCTAGCTAAGGCCTGAACATCCAATTCCAAGGGTCTCTCTACTGCTGGAAGATGCGCTAAACTACTCAAACTCTCCGCCCGGCGACTCAAAGCATCGGCCACCACAAAGGCCTTCCTAGGATGGTACAAAATGGTAATATCATAGTCCTTAAGAAGATCCAACCATCTCCGCTGATGCAAATTAAGATCCTTCTGCTTGAACAGATGCTGCAAACTCCGGTGATCAGTATAGATCTCACAATGAATCCCGTAAAAATAGTGCCGCCAAATCTTCAAGGCGTGAACACTGGCTGCTAACTCAAGATCATGGACAAGATAGTTCTCCTAATCGGTATTCATTTGGCACGAAGCATAAGCAATCACTCTACCCTCCTGCATCAGAACACATCCAATGCCTATCCGCGAGGCATCACAATACACGGTGTAAGAACTAGAAGCTAATGGAAGAACCATAACTGGAGCTGTGGTCAAAGCAGTCTTGAGCTTCTGAAAGCTCTCCTCGCACTTAGCTGACCACCTGAATGGAGCACCCTTTTGGGTCAATTTGGTCAAGGGTGACGCAATAGATGAGAAACCCTCCACAAAACGACGATAGTAGCCGGCTAAAAAAAGAAAGCTCCTAATCTCTGTGGCTGAGGACGGTCTGGGCCAACTCTGCACCGCCTCTATCTTCTTCAGATTCACCTGTATACCCGCACTAGACACCACGTGTCCCAAAAACACCACTGAACCGAGCGAAAACTCACACTTGGAGAACTTTGTAAAGCTTCTCCTCCCTCAATCTCCGTAACATAGCCCTCAGATGTTGGGCATGCTCCTCCTGGATACGAGAGTACACCAGGATGTTATCAATGAATATAATAATGAATGAGTCCAAATAAGGCTAAAATAAACTGTTCATCAAATGCATGAACGTTGTTGGGGCATTGGTAAGCCCAAAAGACGTCACAAGGAACTCAGAGTGGCCATATCGGGTCCTGAAAGCTGTATTAAAAATATCCAAATCCTAAATCTTCAACTGGTGATACCCGGACCTCAAATCAATCTTGAAGGACACCCTCGCTCCCTGAAGCTGGTCAAATAGATCATCAATACGTGGCAAAGCATACTTGTTCTTGACTTTGAATTTGTTCAACTTCATGTAATCAAAGCACATCCTCATAGAACCATCTTTCTTCTTCACAAATAGAACTGGTGCACCCCAAGGTGACACATTAGGATGAATAAACCCCATATCAATGAGTTCCTGAGGCTTCTCCTTCAACTTCTTCAACTCTACCGGTGCCATACGGTACGGTGAAATAGAAATAGGCTGAGTGCCCGATACCAAATCAATACCGAAGTCAATATTCCTATCAGGCGGCATGCCCGACAGGTTTGTAGGAAACACATCTGGTAAATCACTTACCACCGGAAAAAAATCAATGGTAGGAGTATCTGCACTAACATCCCTCACAAAATCCAAATCGGATAGACAACCCTTCTCAACCATACGCCGATCCTTACAAGTATGAAATCACCCTACTAGGTACATAGTATATAGAACCACTCCACTCAAACCTCGGAAACCCAGGCATCGCCAACGTCACAGTCTTAGTGTGACAATCTAGAATAACATGACATGGATACAACCAATACATACCCAATATCACATCAAAATCAAGCATACTAAGTAGCAAAAAGTCTACTTTGGTCTCCAGACCCCCAATAGTCACCAGACCTGACCGATATATGCGGTCCAAAATAATAATATCACCCAAAAGAGTAGATACATGAACAAATGAGACTAGAGACTCATGGGGCATACCCAGAAATGAGCGATGTACGAGGAAACATATGAATAAGTGGAACCAGGATCAAATAATACATAGCCATCTATGTGGCAAACTGAGACAATACATGTAATCACAACATTTGAATAAATGGCATCCGGTCTGGTAGGGAGGGCACATAAATGGGCCTCGCTACCCCTTGATCAGCCTCCCCCTCTCGTGTGACCCCTAGCTGACTGAGCTCCACCCCTAGCTGGCTGGGCGGGTGGTAGAGGAACTGATGCTGGTGCCATCGGCCGAATACTCTGATATGGAGCCCCACTCAATAGCCTAGGACAATTTCTCATAATGTTACCAAAATCTCCGCACGGGAAACAACCCTTCCTCTAACGGAACTGTTGCTCTTGATGCCTAGAGGAACTTCCCGGGGATACCTGAGCTGACGAGATATGGTGAGAAATCTGCACTGGTAGTGCACTGAATGATGGCTGGCCCTGCTGATGAATGTGGGAATCATGGCCAGATGATGCACCACGGTGAACTGGGTGAGCTGTCTAAGCATGTTTGAAGGGATGACCTCTACCATGCTGGAACTGATCCCCAGAAAGAGCAACGCTGAATCCACCTTGCCCACAAGGCTTCTTGGCCTCCCTCTCAACCCTCTAGTAACTGCGAACCATCTCAATCTGACGAGCAATATCGTCAACCTCATCGAAAGTAGTATCAGACACTCTCTTTTTGGTCATAAGGAAACACAGCTGAAATGTGAGGCCATCTATAATAAACCTCCTGATCCTCTCCCTGTCTATGGGAACCAACTAGATAGCGTGATGGTCCAACTCGAAGAATCGCATCTCATACTGTATCACAGACAATCACCCTGACGAAGCTGCTCAAACTGTCTGTGCAGATCCTCTCTGCGGGACTGAGGCACGAACTTCTCCAGAAAGATAACGGAGAACTGCTGCCAAGTAAGGGGTGTTCCACCTACCGGCCTACGCCTCTCTTAAGCCTCCCACCATCTGAATGCAGCCTAGAAAACTGAAAAGTAGTGAACGAGACCCCACAAGTCTCCAGAATACCTGTTGTATGGAGTATCCTCTAACACTTGTCCAAGAAATCCTATGCATCCTCACACTCTACACCACTGAAAGATGGAGGCTGGAGTCTCCCAAGCCTCTCCAGCCTATGCTGATCATCCTCAGGCATAGCAGGAACAACATATTCCCGTGCAGCTACAACCAGCTGCGCTGGTGGTACCCCCGATGTTTGGAGTTCCTATACAACCTGCTCCGATGTGCGGACATCGGGATTCTGAGTGCCACCCCCGGCCTGAGAAGTGGTTGCGGCCATCAAAGTAGAGACCGCCTGAGCATGGCCCGTACATATGGTCAAACTTTGAGCTAAGGCCTCTGAAGGCCAGGAATCATGATGGACACAGGTGGTGCCTGAACTGGTCCTGCTAGAGCATCCATAACTGGAACTTGGTCCTGATCTGGGCAACTGGTGGATCTGCAAGTACTGCCCCAGCTGCTATGCGGGCTACAGCTCTGCCACTACCACGTCCTCTACTACGACCTCGGCCTCTCGCATACCTGGCTGGTGGTACTGGTGGCTAGCCCTCCTGCCCGATAGTACGAGTACTCACCATCTGTGAGAGAATGAAACAACAGATTTATGTTGATACCCAATTTTTCCTAAAAAATATTTCAAAATGCATATATGTCTTCAAAATCATGCATTCACATCAATTGGTAGTTTTTCACAATTTTCTACATATTTTATTAATTTGCCCAGTATTTTATTCCAATAAATAATTACAAAATTGCATCACAAATGATTTCAAAACATTTTTTCTTGATTTAATATCACTATTATGGTCCTATTAAGTCCAAATTATCTATAAATAGCCAATTTGGCACCTTTTGGCTACAATTGCAATAACTTTGCAATTATAGCACATGCATACAATTTTGTATTATTTTTTATCAGAAATTAGGATTTTGTATTTCGAATACTAAATAACATTGTTTAAAACATTTCTATACATAAAATTCACTTTTTAAAATTAGTAATTATTTTACAAATTATTTTAGTTAATTTATTTTAGGTATATAACAAATAGCCTATTATTATTTCAATTACAACCTATATAACCAGCCCAAAACACCTTATTAGCTAGCCTAATACAACCAGGCCCAAACCCCTACCTAACCCGACCCAATTTAGCTTGAATCATGACCGTTGATCATTTTTTATCAACGACCCAGATTGAACCTTTCCTTAATTAACCTAGACGACCCCCTCCCCCCAAACCCTCTTATTTCACTCACCCTCTCCGCCGTCATACTTCACTCTCCCCTCCAAATCCTCTCTGCCCTAACCCTAATCTTACTTCGTCGTCACTTTCCATCATCAACCATGGTGGTTCCTCACCACCCCCAGGCCTCTCATGGCTCTCTTATTCTGGTAGTACTTGTCTCTAAAGTCCTCAAGGGACCAGGGTTAATCCCCTTACGACTTTGGCTTTTGCTTGCCTGTTTCAGGCCGTTCTGGTTCGATCTCTAGTAAGATCTTCTTGCTTTTACCCAAACCTATGGATTTCTAAGCTTCGTTTTCATCTCTATGCTATTTTCTCAAAACCCTAATTTCTATCTTTGATCTTCTTAGATATGTACAGATTTGAGATGAATCGAACCTATCTCACATGTTTCCTTGAAAGTGTTCTGGTTTTTCAAGTGATTTTCTGTTTTCCTAAAACTAGGGTTTACTGAAAATCATCTTCTCCAAAAAGTTTTCTATTTTTGAATGTTTAATCTTCTGTTCTTATGTGCTTTTGACCGATTTATGTTGAGTTTGCCTAAACCCTAGTCGATTTATGCTAAAACTCCATTTCTTTTTATTTTTGCTTCGATTCTAGGTTTTCTGTGTTACTTGTGGCATTGTTTCGCTTTTTGCTTCGATTCTGAGTTTTTCAATGTTATTATTTGTATTGATTCACTCTGTATCTTTGACCTACACAATTTTCCTTAGTCAAGTTCATTCTCTTATGATTTTTACCTTAGTTCATCTCTATTAGGGTTTCAGAGTCAATTTTCCAGACTAATTTCTCCCCAGAAATCAGTATTACCTTGAAATACTGACTAATTAATTTGCTTTATTAGAGATTTTTTATGCCCAAGTCTTGCCTGTTTCCTTGTTCATGACCTTACTTATCCATCCCTGCCTTATTTAGTTGCATGTATAACTGTGGATTCTTACTGATTCCTTTACATAGTATGATTGGGATTCTTTCCTTAATAGACCCCTGTTATTATCGTTTGATCAATTGCCCTTAATTAAAGGAGCTTATTATGGATCCCTTATTTTGTTTGATTTGAATTCCTTGCCTTAATTGAATCCTTGTTATTACCGTTTGAATCAATTGCCCTTAATTAAAGAGGTCTATTCTCAACTCCTTATGTGATTGGACTCTGTGATTTCCTTTAATTGCTGGCTTCTGATTTCTTTTACCTTGTTTGTACTACTCTTAAACTACTATATAAAGTCTCTTGTTTTACCTTTCAAGATACGAACAAGTTCAGAATACACACACTCACACTCAAACTCTCTTTTCTTTCTCAGCTACTTGTGTTAACTCTTGGTCTAGCCGGCTGAAAGCCAAGGCTAGATATTGGAACTATAACTGCTTTATATTCTGTACTCCTTTCTTCAGCTGGTATGTCTCTAGTTAAATCTAGAAATCCAAACTCTATGTGTTTCATTCCTGCACTAGTTCATTAGTTATGAATTCAATCTCTGTTCATGTTTACTGCTTTGCTTAGAATGTCGAAATCCTTTTTTGTTCAGGGTGTAATTAGCATGTCCAAAACTGTAATTGCCTATGTGATGCTTGTCTTGCATGTTTATTCAGTCCCTGCCTATTCATCTTCACTGAATAGATCGTGTTAAGTCACCTAGTCTCTTAGGGTATTCGATTGACCTTAATTGTGTGTCTAATTTTTTCCAGTACCCCATTGCTTTCAACATGGTTTTGTTCCATCCTTGCTCTATGTCCCCAATTATCTACTATCATGACTAACCTATTAATCCTATAAAAACTCCTAAGTGTTCTATGCATTTTTTGTCCATATGCCTCCCTGTACCTTGTTCATGTACCCTTAAATGTGATTTATATATGTCCCCAACCCCTTTATCCCTGTGTGGAATCTTTTTGCAAAATATTTCTGAATCTGGTTGTTCTATGACCAATTGGTTTGTGTTCTGATTTCAAAAGTGTTTTAGTATTTTCCCAAACTGTTTTACTACTAAACTAGTTTGTATTTTAGAAAATCTTTTCACTCCTAGAGTTATCTCAACACAGTTTTCATATCAAAACCTTTTCAAAACTATGTCAAGCACTCTCACTTCAATCTTAGGTCAATAGGTTCTGCCCCTCCAATGTGCGTACTACCTTGGGATACTTGAGCTTTCTCCGAACTCTGGCACACTGGGGTTGGCCCTTCCACACTACACTTACTCAATCCCTGTTATGAAAGTCTAGGTTTGAGCACTGCCCTGGATCCTAGAGGTCCTTAGGGAACTACGACACACGTGGACCTAAAATTGGCTATGAAACCCTTGACATTCGAGACTGCTGAAAGCCTGGTATCTTCAGGTCGTATTTTGGCCTGCTTCAGGCTGTTTATAGTTTAACTTCTTCTCTTTTTTATTTATTTATGTAATTCGTTCAGCTACTGGTTTGTAATAATTAATTTGTAAGCAGATATTGGGGTGACTAGTGAAAAGAGAGGGTAGTGTATGGTCCTGTGGGTAAAAACTGGGTAGAAACCATATTCCTAGGTTCTATATTCTGTGAATCTGCACTAGAAGTCATGTCTTAGGACTAATGTCTTAATTTGCATCCAAATCATGCTAAACATGCATTAGATATCATGTTCTTAGGGGTTCGCATTTATTGCTTCAGCATATCACTAATTTATGCTTCAATATATGTTTTTCACTTATAAATCTTGTTGATAGGTTAACAATCTTGTTCTAATAAACTAACATTCCAGTATGTATTTTGATACCATGTTCTAGGAACCCTGCTTGCATTTATATGAACACGCCGAGTTCCATTAAAATAAGTCATTGATCTGAAAAGGTATAGAAAAATCGTCTCTCATATAATTGTCATACTTCTGAATAAAAACTGGTACAAATTCCCCTTTTTAAGTCTTCGTCACCTAGAGCAGCATGTTGTAGGTTAAACAACTTCTAAACTATTTAAACAATTCTTGTAATTGTGATTGCACAGACCAACTCCTAGGCAAGCCTTAGGTAATTAGTCTCTATAAATCAAAAATTGCGTGTTAATTGTGTTTATTGCTTAAAGTCCTACATGTCTTAAAATTAGTAGGCAAACTGATTAGGACCCTGCCATTGCATTATGACATAGTGTTGCATGTTCTGTATATTAATGTTCACTTAGGTACCCTGTCTTAGGATCCTTTCTCTAATAAAAAAATTGTCTTTGTCTGTGATTTGAGACGTGTTATTTATTCACATCATGTGTGGAGGTGAATCTGAGGCTCTTAATTGTTTTTTTGTTACTTATGTGCTAGTCCTACTTGTTCTTGCTTGTAGCCTAGTTTTTCCCTTTTAAAAACCATAGGGGTTTGTCTAGAACTACCAGTATACTAGAGGTCCTAAACTCCACTGAGACCCCAAAGAAGGGACGGGTTACAGCACGCGTAGAGCTCGTTAAACAAAACTCTCTTAATAACCGCTAAGGGGCGGGACAATGATTAGATAAGGATATAATGACATGTACGCTAATTCAACGTGTAGCCCCTCATTGAGGAGTGATTACCGGGCATTGTACAGATGTGATCCTATAGGATAAACAACTTAGGACCTCCCGTGTCCTTTACATATGTGTGCTTGGACTGCTAATCTGTTAAGACCTTTATTTGTTTACATATGAGTGCTTAGACTGTTTACTTGCTACTTGATTAAATTCACAAAGTATGTTTGGCCGCGACCCACAGTTGTGGACTTTGAGGGGTGCCTAACACCTTCCCCTTGAAGTAATTTCAAGCCCTTACCCAATCTCTAGTTACGCGATTAGTATTATGAAAGTCCCTTAATAGGTGCCCTAACTTACCTTAATTCGTTAGGTGGAGACTCTTCAAACTCATTATACCACTTTCCCAAAAGGAAACGAGTTTTCCCAATAATGTCAAAAACTCTGACCAATCCGAAAAGAGATGGAAAAAAGGGGGGCGCGACAGCATGGCGACTCTGCTGGGGACTTCAGGCTTTTACCATTACAACCATTTTTGTTGTGAATTCATCTAAGTATGCCTTGTTTTGTTAAATACTTGTGCCCTTTCCCTTTCCCCTTTATGTGCAATTAATTGTTTACTCTCCCAAGTATTTATTTTCTTTCAAAAAATGAAACTGACATGTTTCTTTTTGTATTCCTTTGTAACTGCTTTTCAATTATAATTGTTGTATTTATCGCTTTCATAATGTGAAAATTCGTGACAACATGTTTATTGCTTATTGCTGCATAATCATGCTCAACATCATATTCCACTCGTGCCTATACAAATCCTATAGCAACGCCTGATGAGTGGTTGCGCTCTTCAATTTTATATCAGCCCCTAAATTAGGAAAGGATTATATGCAGTAAAACTAGTCGATCAGCAGTGCAGTCGACGGTTCTGTGTCTTTCCCCCTCAAGTTGTACGCTTGAGGGTACCAGTATAGACCCTTATAGTAACCTTTCTCTGATCATAAATGTACGTGCATCATGGCCAAACCTAGCCGGGTTAATATGTTATCCACATAATAACCTTTAGGAAAAGCCTTGTCCAAAAAGTCCACTAGGATTTCCATAATCCCAACGGACGCAACCACGATCTGTGCATTAATTTGGAGAAATAAGTGCCAATATGCTAATCACTGATGTATAAGTAGTTGAATCTGTAGGGGGAAAAGGGTCTAACCATTTAGTGTCGTTTTAGGTTTATCTACTTTTACATTAATGAAATGAGGCAATTATTGGCATCTAAGTTCTCCAAATCAACTTGTCGCTAGGCCACCTCGGGCACAACGGGGCTCCAAAATTAAGACGCAAGTTTATCATTCTGTAATATGTGATTAAATACTGCAAATACTTTTCTCATGATCCTCACTGACTTGTTACCTTTTATTTTTATTTTGTTTCTTTGATTATTCCCCTTCCCCAAAGGTTGGTTCGTGCATTCTGGCATCATCAGCATATCATACAAGATCCAAGGGCCCTCCACCTTCACCTCCTCCTAGTCCAACCAAAGGCAAAGGCAAAGGAAAGATGGAAGATTTGACTAATATCAGAAAGGAAAACTCGACATCAGTTGAACATACCGAAACTTCTGACAGTAGGGGTACTCAGGTTCAGAATTATGTTGTGTCACAACTAAAGCAAAGGCTACTGAAACTTCAAGGGGAACTTGAACATGTTCGGAACCTAACGAACTTGTCCTTCTCACTTAACGTTTCGGATGTCAGCCACCCGAACACTCAAAACCCCGCACCACCTCAGAATACCCCCAACAGAAAAAACCCTCCTACAACTCACCACTATACAACCCCACCACAAAACAAAACCCTCAACCACAATACTAACCGAATACCTTCCATACCCACTGAGACACCCCACTCATCATTCCTGAACCACAAAATTGCACCAACGATCACCTATATGCTCAAGCACCAGGCCACCAGAACAACCTCATATACGTGGAGACTCTACTTCACTCCACCCAACCCATTTCTTACACACCGGAATCCAGTGAGAAGGACCTGCTTATCATGAACTTGGTTGAAGAACTCAAGAAATTGACTAGCCGAGTTCAAGACATGGAAGGAGGTAAGGGGATCGAAGGATTGAATTATGAAGGTATCTATATACAGCCTGATGTAAAACTATTAGAGGGTTAGAAACCTCCTAGGTTCGAAATTTTCGACGGTACTGGTGATCCCAGGGTCCATTTGAGGACCTATTGTGACAAACTGGTTGGAGTTGGAAGAGACGAAAAGATTCAGATGAAATTGTTCATGAGGAGCTTCACAGTGGATGCCTTGTCTTGGTACATCAGCCAGGACCCCAAGAAGTGGCCTAATTGGGTGAGTATGGACTCAGATTTCATGGACCGATTCAGGTTCAACACGAAAAATGTGCCGGACATATTTTACATCCAGAATCTAAAGAAGAAACCCACCGAAACCTTTCGCGAGTATGCCACTCGTTGGAGGTCAGAAGCCGGCATTAGATGAAGAACAAATGAACAAATTCTTTGTTAGGGCACAATACCCGCAATATTATGAAAGACTGATGGTAATTGAAAATCACAAGTTCTCTGACATCATCAAGCTGGGTGAAAGGATTGAAGAGAGAATCAAGAGTGGGATGGTCACAAATTTTGAAGCACTACAAGCTACCAACAAAACACTGCAGTCCGGTGGTATATCTAAGAAGAAAGACGTAGGAGCAGTAATGGTTGCACCGGGACCCAAATCCCCACTGACATATCGAACCTCTCCACTTGCACACCAAGCACCTCCACCTACATATCGACCGTCACCTCCACCTACATATCAACCCACATCTCCAAGATATTCCCAACCAGCCATTGCCTATCACACATACAACTCCCAACCATCACACTTTCAGTCCCCTCCAGCTCGCCAAAATTTCCCAATACCTCAACCTAACTTTGACCGCAGGCCACCCAAATAATATACCACCATTGCCGAGCCCATTGACCAGCTGTATGAAAGGCTAAAAGTTGTTGGTTACGTCACCCCATCCATGCTATAGCCACAGAAAATCCATCACAATGGGTCAATCCAAACAAAACTGGTGCATACCATTCCGGCATGAAAGGACATACCATCAATGAATGCCGCTCATTGAAGGATAAGATCTAGGCTCTAATCGAAAATAAAATCATCCAGGCGAAGGAAGCTGCTCCTAATGTCCGTAATAACCCCTACTGGATCACATGGGTGGAGGTGTTAATGTAATAGAAATAGATGAAGAATGGGACCCAGAAGGGTCATTCGGGTTAATCAAAGAAGGTGATGACCCCAAGAAGCCAGCAGTTACACCCAATCCCATCATAGTGCAGACACAACCTCCAGGAAAGGCTGAGGGAATTACATTAGTCCCGTTCGAGTTTGAGGTATCACCACCTACAAATACGCCCGCACCATTCAAGGTTGAAATAGCACCACCTGCAGTGACTCCGGTCCCATTAGGGGACCAGAGGAGGAAGAAGCAGTAGCAGCCTTAAGGAACTTATTCTTGGAAGACAAGGATATGGATTGTTGTGTCATCGTCGCGGAGGAGGAGGAAGAAGGCCCTACCATCCAAGCTGTAAGCAAGGGACCGTTCCTCAGAAACTGGACTGTCAGACTATCCAAGGCCCGACGAGTCCCGGGGTAGCAAAGCTGAACAACATTGTTTATTTTTCTTTCCACGAAAATAATTTCTCTTTCTTGCATTCTGTTTCAAATAAAATTATCGGTGTTCCAAAATGTTTGTTTATATTATTGAAAATCGCTTTTATATTTCAATGAATCAGTATTTATTATTATCTTTTTTCTCTCATACTTTTACCTATACAACATTACTATTTCTTATCTTAATGAACCAATGATTGTGACATGCAATGAGACAACGCAACAAAATGATAGTGATTCAAAAGAAGATATCATACCCGATGAAATCGTCAGAGAATCATCCGGGGCAAGTCCTTACTTACTGGTTTATGGTACATAAGTTGTTATTCCTGCCGAGATGGAGATTCCTTCCTTAAGAATCATACGAGAAGCTGCGCTACGTAAAGTGGATAGGGATCCGTTATGAGCAACTAGCCCTCATAGACCGAAAAAGAATGAACGCAGTACGTCATGGGCAACTCTACCAGAACAGAATGTCCAGAGTCTTCAACCCAAAAGTCAAGCCTAGACAATTCACACCAGGGCAGCTAGTGTTGAAAAAGATCTTTGCGTATCAAGATGAAGACAAAGGGAAATTCTCTCCCAACTGGCAGGTCCTTACATGGTCCACAGAGTACTGACAGGGGAAGCTCTCATACTTGTAGATATGGATGGAGAAGTCTGGCCAAAGCCTATCAACTGAGATGTAGTTAAACGATACTATGTGTAACTCTTTATGCTTCTATCAAATGTTGTAAATTGAACTACGCTTGACCTGGTTCCCATTTAAGAGGGGATACGTAGCAGCCTTGTGGGTTCGGTCACAATTCAATAAAAATCTTATTTTCCCCCATAATTAGAAACTGGGGCAGAATTTTGAGGAGGACCCTAAAAATTTCGAACCAAGTTCATGCCGATCACAGCACATACAACAGTCAGAGATATCAATTCATCTAACTGGGGCAGAATTTTTAGGAGGACCCTCAAAATTCCACGGCAAAGGAGGTTGCAATGTCTCAAATCTTGTCCCGGTCATCGGTTCATCTAAATTTCTCAAAATATATTTTTTACTACGTCTTTACAAAACTATGCATGCTTGCTTGTAAGGTAACTCTATTTAATCAAACGATATCCCGATGATGCAAACAGGATAATCAGACCAAGCAAAGGAGGACAAGCAAAGCCAGCGAGGACACGAACCAACCTCCTCTTCTATAGAACTCACAATTTTTCTTTGGATGCAGGGACAAAGGATAAACATGCCACAAAGTCACAATCCTCACAACAATCGAGTTATTGAAATTTGCTACCAGCATAAGGCTAATCTCTACCTTCACCTTGCATAAGGCTAATCTCTACCTTCACCTTGCATAAGGCTAATCTCTGCATTCACCTTGCATAAGGCTAATCTCTGCCTTCACCTTGCATAAGCCTAATCTCTGTCTTCACCCTGCATAAGGCTAATCTCTGCCTTCACCTTGCATAAGGCTAATCTCTGCCTTCACCCTGCATAAGGCTAATCTCTGCCTTCACCTTGCATAAGGCTAATCTCTGTCTTCACCTTGCATAAGGCTAATCTCTGCCTTAATCTTGCATAAGGCTAATCTCTGCGTTCACCTTGCATAAGGCTAATTCAGCCTTCCTCTGCATAAGGCTAAATTCTGCCTTCCCCCGCATGAGACTAAGCTCTGTCTCCCTCCTGCACAAGGCTAATCTCTGTCTCCCTCCTGCACAAGGCTAATCTCTACCTCCACATCTGCATAAGGCTAATCTCTGCCTTCCTTTGCATGAGACTAAGCTCTGTCTCCATACCTGCATAAGGCTAAGCTCTGCCTCCAATTTACATTCTTTCGTTGAGTCTAATCACTGTCTCTCCTTTGCTTTTCTTTCGGGCTAAGCTCTGCCCTCCGCTTCACAAGACTTATGCACGCCCCAAAACTGAGGGACGGGACCGGCGCCTAACTGAATGAACCCGGTCAAGCGAACCTAATTTTCCTTTCCTACCCAACGCTTTTCCCCGTGTTTATAGCATACATTATTCATATGAAATAGCAAGAGAAAATCAAAAATGTGGATTCACAACATAAAGTCCATTTTTCCTCATTTAATGTTTTAACATTAGATATTACCAAAACATACATACTAAATACAACATTGCCGATACGGGGCCAAGATTACGAGTAAGTACAATAACTACCCAAAATATATTTACCACCCACATAGTGTCTACGGAGCCTCTAAGAGTACGGTGAAGAATACATAGACTAGCCGGTACCAAGGCCCCGACTATACCTCAAAAGAAATGACATAAACAACCGAAGACAACATATACTACACACGGCCCTGAGAGGAAGTAGGGCTCACCAAGACTGCTGAAGAGATGAAGGGAAGGCACCACTATCGGCGATCAGAGCTACCTGTTATGGAACCACCTACATTCATATAAAAGATGTAGCGCCTCCGGCAAAACAGACGTTAGTACCATTGAATAGTACTAGTATGTATGAACAAACCTACTCTAGATAGGATAAACATCAACAGTCAACACAAATAGAGGCATCATACAACAATACGCCGAAGCAAGGAAATATACAAACAAGAGTTACCACATCCTTCATCTCGTTTTGCCATCTTTTGGTTAATGTTATTTTAGATTTAATCTTGTTATTATTATTACTGATCCACCGTGCCATTGTCACACGGAGTCGGATCTCTGCTCGATCAGCTAAGCCATCCCAGGTGAGGTTCGAATTTCAATCACATCACATATAACCACCGTGGCTTGTTCTCACAGAGTCCGATCTCTGCCAGAATCGGCTAGGCTAACACTGTGGCTCGTGCTCAGCATGCAGAGTCTGATCTCTGCCCGATCGGCTAGGCCATCTCAACTGTAAACAGTAAGGCTAATAATTATCATCAAATCATAATCATATCACAATATCAAGTCATCCATGTGTACGGCATGGAGTCCGATCCCAACCAGACCGAATAGGCCTTCTCACCCCTAGGACATTCTCCTAGTACAATTATTGGTGTTTTATATCACTTACATCATTTTTAACCTTTTTGATCCCCAACACATATTGTTTTTTGATTCGTCTTTCATATCATTAGAATCTCTTGATTCACATTTCACAACAATGCATCCTTTAATCCATATTCCATAACCATATATTCTAGTAATTCATGTTTCACAATAATTCAACCTCATGTTTCGCATTTCAAATCATTACCATCTCTTTACCCACATTTCATATCATAGCAACTCTTGCTTCATATTTCGTACCATTCTAGTCTTTCATAATTACCACACCCATCATATGCAAGGATCACACACATAGTAGAAGAAGGAATATATTGATCACAATTCATATACTCAAGTGGCACAACGATATGGTAATAGCATGGAATGACATAGAAGCAAAGATTCCTCAATTAGGCACATAGAACACATAAATTCCATAGATATCCGACAAGAGAATCATACCCAGAAAGCGAGCACAATGGGTCTATCCTATGAGGATTAGGGTTAGACATACATACCTAGAGTTGGAACTTCTCTATAATTTCTATCCAAAATCACCGGACCTTCTAACGCCTTCAATCTAATTTACAATGTGACACCTTCAAACTTAGAGTTAGGAACCTTGAACTCATTTGGGCATTTTATCAACTACTATGGGGTCCTTTAGATTAACTAACCCCTTATTAGTGAATGATTGCCCTAACTTACTTCCCGTTGCTAGATTATGGTAGATTATTCACATGCATGCAAGGTCTTAACTCTCATCTTCAAGACCAACCTATGTGTGTTCTATTCTAACTAAAATCTGAAAATTTGGGGAAATGGGGTGAAGAGTTACCTCTTATGGTGAAGAAGATGAAGACTACTCGATTAGTTCCAGGCGATGGGGAATTCTCTCACTAGAACCCACTCTCACTTATCTCTATATTAGTCAAATAATTGTTAAAAATGAAGGGGAAGGGTGTTTTATAAAATTGGGGGTCGGGTTTTAGAATTAGAAATTAGAAGCCCCGAAGCAGGAAATGATCGCATTCCTGCTATGCAGTCCACATTCCAGTCACATAAATGGCCCTTGAATGGGCCAAAATGGGAACCGGACTGCCCAGGTATGCGACCACTATGGGGTCCTCATACCTATTATCCGATCGCATAGTGCGTCGCATAACCTCCTCCGCACAAATGGTGGTGCAAGGATGCGACAACTATGCGGTCCGTATTCCCAAAATGCGATCGCATCTTGGGCCGCATAGCTGTCCTCAAATTGGACAGCATGTTGTCCAGGTATGCAGTCTGCATACTTGATCTGCGATCGCATAGTTGCAGATCTGTGCAATTCTAGAAAATTTTATCTTTTAAGTCACGAGGTACTTTTTACTCTACCAGGGTCCGTTTTAAGAATTTCTACAGTTATAACCACATGGGGACCCATTCGGGCATTGTTTTTAGACTTGAAATTTCACGGGTCTTTACAACTAAGCTTTGTCTTGTTGACATTATATTACTGCATCTCATGGGCCAAAAAATTGCCAACCTGTCCAAAGGCGTCATAGTCTAAAGGCATCATCCTCTTAGCCAAAAGACACCATGTCATGGCCTGAGGATCTCTCAAAATTTGCATATCATTATTAAAAGGCGTCATAGTTCAGAGGCACCATCTTCATGACCCGAGAACATCATTTCATGGCCTGCGAATCTCATTAATCAACTCATGGCCTAGGACGTCATGGTCAAAGGACGTCATCCTCAACCGTCCGAAGACAACTCTCATGGTCCGACGGGAATCTCCATCATGTTTAAATTTTTGCACAAATATATGCTCGTATTATCTCTATTTGCAGGTGACCCGGCAAGCAACTGCTATCCCAGTAGGAGCGATCCCGCTCCAGTTCCCTCAACTGTATCAAACCTGACCTCTCTCGTGAACCATTCATTCACCTATCCGTAGATATTGCGTCCGTTCTTGCAACGACTTCACCGGTATATCTCGCCGGTGAATCCAAAACTACACACGGCCTGATTCCAGTTCCCTCGACTTTATCAAACCTGACCTCTCTCGTGAACCACTCATTCACCTATCCCTAGATATTGCGTCCGTTCTTGTAATGACTTCACCGATATATCTCGCCGATGAATCCAAAACTACACACAACCTAATTCTTGTAAAATCAAGGATATGTAGGCAGCTCAGGAGCCAGGGTGCGGCCTAAAACTCTCTAATTGTTTCGCTCGGTCAAAATTGGCCATCATATCTTTACCCGACAACACTTTCATCCTTCCGGATAAATAGGGGCAGCTGTTGATACCCAAATTTTTCCTAAAAAATATTTCAAAATGCATATATGTCTTCAAAATCAAGCATTAGCATCAGCTGGTATTTTTCCACAATTTTCTATATATTTTATTAATTTATGCAGTATTTTATTCCAAGAAATAATTACAAAATTACATCACAAATGATTTCAAAACATTTTTTCGTGATTTAATATTACTATTGTGGTCCTATTAAATCCAAATTATTCTATAAATAGCCAATTTGGCACATTTTGGCTACAACTGCAATAACTTTGCAATTATAGCCCATGCATAAATTTTGTATTATTTTTTACCAGAAATTAGTCTTTTTTATTTCAAATACTAAATAACTTTCTTAGAACATTTCTATACATGAAATTCATTTTTTATAAATTAGTATTTATTTTACAAATTAATTTAGTTAATTTATTTTGGGTATTTAACAAATAGCCTATTATTATTTCAATTGCAGTCTATATAACCAGCCCAAAACACCTCATTAGCTACCCCAATACAACCAGGCTCAAACCCCTAACTAACTGTAACGACCCGGCCGGTCGTTCCGTGAGATTAACCCCGTTTCCCCTGTTTCTGGTTTATTGTATGTTGTTTAGCCTAATTATGATGTGTTGGGTCGGTTGGTTCGGTTTCGGGATGGTCGTGGTAAGAACTGAGACATTTAGTCTCTTAAACTAGCTTAATTGTTGGAAAGGTCAACTGGGAGTTGACTTATTGGTAAACGACCTCAGAATGTTGATTTTATGGTTCAGATAGTTTCGATAGGTGATTTGCGACTTAGGAGTGTGTTCGGAATGTAGTTTTGATGTCCTGAGTAGAATTAGGCTTGAATTGGCGAAATTAAGTTTTTGGCGATTTTCGGTCGGCAGTGAAAAATTAGCTATCGGGGTCGGAGTGGAATTTCGGAGGTTGGAGCAGGTTTGTAGTGTCATTTTGGAGGTATGTGAAAATTTTTAGGTTATTCAGACGTGTTTTGGTTGGTTTCGGCATCATTGGCGAAATTTAGAAATCTCAAAGTTCATAAGCTTGAATCTGATGTGATCTTGGTGTTTTAGTGTTGTATTGGGTGTTTCGAAGGCTCGACTATGTTTGAACAAGGTTATAGGACTTGTTTTTATTTTTGGTTGGGGTCCCGAGGGGTTTCGGGGTGGTTTCGGATAGCCATCGGGGGATTTTAAGTTGGAAAATAGCAGCTAATGCTTCTGGTGTTAACGCACTTGCGGATAGAGTACCGTAGGTGCGGGCCCGCAAAAGTGGATGGCTCATCGCAGATGCAGTTTTTGGTGGCCTTCTAGTGTTTTCCGCAGGTGCGCATCTGGGACCACAGGTGCGGATCCACAGGGGCGCGTACATGGCCGCAGGTGCGGAACCACTAGGTAGTTAGTATAAATACCAGCCTTCGCGAATTTTTGGCACTTTCATCTTATTGTGCATGCAGGCTGAGGCTTTTGGGAGCAAATTGAAGAGGGATTTCGAGGGTCTTCTGTGGAGTTAAGTTTCTTGGACTAAAAACTCGATGCTATGTTGTTATTTGACGAATTAGGCTTGGAATTAGTGGAATTTAATGGCATAAATTGGGGGTTTAGGGCTTGGGAAATTGAGACTTATAATTAAGGAATTTAGGGGTCAATTGTGGTCAGATTTTGATGCATTTTATATGTATAGACTCGGAAAAGGATAAGGATTCTTGTGATACAATTTTTATAGATTTCCGAGACGTGTCCCGAGGGCATGGTTTGGCCAATTTCAGGAATGGTGCCTAATTTTCATAATTTTCGAGTGGGCCTTGATCCTTTAGCATATATTGAGGATATTAATCTTATTTTGGTTAGATTGGGAGCAATCGAGAGCCGATTCGAGAGGCAAGAGCATCGCGGATTAGTATTTTGGGCTGGTTTGAGGTAAGTAATGGCTATAAATCTTGTCCTGAGGATATGAAACCCCGGACTTCGTATTTTCTCACGATTTTTAGAGTGGCGCACATGCTAGATGACGAGTGTGTGGCGTGGACTGATTTTGATTTGGACTTGGTCCTTTCCGCGGCAACCATTGAGTTGTGTATTTACTTTTAAATCATATGTTAAATCATGTTTGAAGGCTATTTCTATGTTTGGCCCTTATGCCGACTTGTTTAGACCCCTTGGGGGCTTTTACTACTATTTCCTCACTGTGTTGACTTACGATTTACACTCGGTCATATTATGTTTAACTGATTTCGAAACTCAGGCTTATTTACACTATTTTGAGATATAAAATAATGTTTTTGGGTCGAGTACCCTGTTTCATTGATAGACCAAGGGGATTTTTTGGAGAGTTTCTGACTGAGTAAGGCCGAGGGCCTGATTATGAGGATATGAGATGCCACGAGGTGGCTTGATATTAGCGTTTGGGCTGAAGGAGCCCCTCCAGAGTCTATACACACCCCCAGTGAGCGCAGGTACCTACTGAGTGCGAGTGCCGAGTGATTGGGAGGTATGAGTGACTGTGAGGTTTCCCGAGGGGCTAATTATGAGTCACTGTGAGGTATGCCCAAGGGGCTGATTCTGAATGATGTTACGCCCGAGGGGAAGTTTCTGATACACGTTTTTCCCAAGAGGCTTTTTATGATTTTTATTATTTTTACACTATACTTCTTGAAAGTTATGTTGAAATTGTTGGCAAGTATATTCCCAAATGATTTTTACTGAAGTTGGCTTTTAAAGCATGTTGATTGAATGTATACATTGTTGGAAAGAAAGGTTGTGCTTATTGTGTATTGATGATTTGATCCTATGCGTTTCTTACTTCTTAGACTTCATTTATTTTCATTACTAATGAGTTGGCGTACTCACATTACTCCCTGCATCCCTGTGTGCAGATACACGTGCTGGTATCGAGCGCTAGTTTTCTTCCCTCTTGCAGAGCCGGAGTTGGGACTTCGAGGTAGCTGTTTAGCGTCCACAACATCTCTTTTCCCATTTCTTGTTTGTATCTAGTTCTTCGTTCCGAGTCTTGATGTATTATGACAGTAGGGTTATTTTGTACTACTCGTAAATGCTCATGACAGTTGACTCCAGGTTTTCGGGAAGTGTATAAACTGTTTTATTCATTTTGTTGATGTGAACTGCTTAAGAGAAAGAATTTTGTGATATATCAGAACAGTTTTGGAAATTATGAAAATATTATGTCAATATGTGATTGTTGGCTAGCCTAGTTCCATGTTAGGCACCATCACGACCGGCTTACGATTTGGGGTTATGACAAGTTGGTATCAGAGCCTAGGTTACATAGGACTCAACGGTCATGAGCAGGTTTAGTAGAGTCTTGCGGATCGGTACAGAGATGTCTGTACTTATCTTCTAGAGGCTGCAGAATCCTTAGGAAAAATCTCATTTTCTTGAATTCATTCGTGCCATTTTGTTGAATCTGGAAATATAAACTTTTGTTGTTTCATTCTCTCATAGATGGCGAGGGCTCGCTCTACCGATCAAGTTGACCAGGCACCAGCTAGACCATCCAGAGGTCGCGGCCGCGGTCGAAGCCATGGTAGAGGTAGGGACCAGCCCGTGGAGCAGTCGGGGTAGCACTATAGGGTCCACCTACCATTCAGTATCAGGTTCCTGCCGCAGATACTCCACCGGGAAAGGATCAGGCACTGGCAGTGCCTATTGTTATTTCGGGTCTTCAGGAGACCCTAGCTCAGATTTGACATTGTGTACTAGCATTGCCTAGGCAGTTGTTGTATCTTCTACTGCTGCTACTTCTCAGGTCGGGGGAGGCACTCAGACTCCAGCTGCCCGGACACCTGAGCAGGTTACTCAGGGACTTCAGACACCGAGGGCAGTTCCAGCCCAGCCGGTTGCTGCAGTTCAGAACTTTGTGGTTCCATCTATACCAGATGATGAGCAGCGTAGGCTGGAGAGATTCAGTAGGCTTCAACCTATGACATTCAGTGGTGTTGAGGGTGAGGATGCCTAGGTTTTTCTAGATAAGTGTCAGAGGATGCTTCGTACTGCTGGGATTCTTGATACCAGTGGGGTCTCGTTTGTTACCTTTCATTTTTATGGGGCTGCTTTTACTTGGTGGGAGTCCTTCAGGAGGCGTAGGCCTGTTGGTGCAGCACCCCTTACCTGGCAGCAGTTCTCTACTATCTTCTTGGAGAAGTATGTACCCCAGTCTCACAGGGAGGAGCAACGTAGGCAGTTTGAGAAGCTGCGTCAGGGGGGGCTATCAGTGATGTAGTATGAGATGGGGTTTTCAGAGTTGGCTCGTCATGCCACCGAGTTGGTCCCTACTGATAGGGAGAGGATTCAGATGTTCGTGGATGGCCTTACTTATCAGCTCCGCCTATTGATGACTAGGGAGAGGGTATCAGCTGCTACCTCCGAGCAGGTTGTTGATATTGCTCGAGATATAGAGTCGATTAAGGAGCGGGAGGAGAGGGAGGCCAAGAGGCCTCGTGGATCTGGTGGTTCTACTGGTGCTCCTTCCAGAGGGCAGTTTCAGCATGGTAGAGGATGTTCCTTCAGGCCTCCTCAGCCAGTCCACCCAGCCTATAGTGGTGCATCTTCGGGGCATGGTCCCCGTAGTTCTCAGTCAGGCTGTTTTTCATTCGGTGCCCTTCCATCCTAGAGTGCAGCTCGGCACCGCCAGTTCAGGGTTTCTCTATGCATGATTTTTCTAGTGGCAATTATGGTGACAGGGGTTTCTTTCAGTCCTCGTCTCCATCTCCAGGGAGTTGTTTTGAGTGTGGAGAGTTTGGGCACATGTGGAGACATTGTCCCCGTCGTTTTGGTGGTTCTTCTCAGCAGAGGGGCCACCCCTCGACTTCGGCTCCAGTTACTTCACCACCCACCCAGACAGCTAGGGGTGGGGGCCAGACCGCCTGGGGCCGCCATAGAGGGGGAGGTCGTGAAGGTGGAGGCCATGCTCGTATCTATGCATTTCCAGCCAGGCCAGATATTATGGCCTCCGATGCAGTGATCACATGTATTATCTCAGTCTGTCACTGAGATGCTTTGGCTTTATTTGACCCTAGTTCTACGTATTCCTATGTTTCTTCATATTTTTCCCATTATCTGGATATGCCCCATGAGTCTCTAGTTGCATCGGTTCTTGTGTCGACTCCGCTGGGTGATACTATTGTTGTGAACCGTGTGCATCGGTTGTGTGTGATATCTATTGGGGGTCTGGTGACACGAGTGGACCTGTTGTTACTCAGCATGGTTTATTTGATGTGATATTGGGCATGGATTGGCTATCTCCTTGTCATGTTGTTCTTGATTATCACGCTAAGACCGTGACCTTAGCTATGCCAGGATTTTTGAGGGTTCAGTGGAGAGCTTCTTCTGAGTATGTGCCTGGCAGGGTGATTTCTTACCTGAAGGCTCAACGTATGGTTGAAAAAGGGTGGTTATCGTATTTGGATTTTGTGAGGGATGTCAGTGGTGAGACTCTCGCTATTAATTCGGTTCCTGTGGTTTGAGATTTTCTGGACGTGTTACCTGCAGAACTGCCAGGCATGCCATCTAACAGGGTTGATTTTGGTATTGACCTGGTGCCAAGCACTCAGCCTATTTCTATTCCACCTTATCATATGGCACCAGGGGAGTTGAAGGAATTAAAGGAGCAGCTTCAGGAACTCCTAGATAAGGGCCATCAGGCTTAGTGTGTCGCCTTGAGGTGCACCGGTGTTGTTTGTGAAGAAGAAGGATGGTTGTATGCGTATGTGTATTGATTATCGGAAGCTGAACAAGGTTACGGTGAAGAACTGGTATCCCTTTCCTCGTATAGATGACTTGTTTGATCAATTGCAGGGTGCCAGGATATTTTCCAATATTGACTTGCGTTCTGGCTATCATCAGTTGAAGATTCGGGGACCCGACATCCCAAAGACTTCCTTCAGGACTAGGTATGGTCATTATGAGTTTCTGGTTATGTCATTCGGGCTGACCAATGCCCCAACGGCCTTTATTCACTTGATGCACAGTGTGTTCCGGCCTTATCTTGAATCTTTCATCATCGTGTTTATTGACGACATTTTGGTGTATTCCCGATCTCGGGAAGATCATGAGCAGTATTTGAGAGTTGTGCTTCAGACTCTGAGGGAGAAAAGGTTGTATGCAAAATTTTTGATGTGTGAGTTCTGGCTTGATTCAGTAGCTTTCTTGGGGCACGTGGTGTCCAGTGATGGTATTCAGGTTTATTTGAAGAAGATAGAGGCGGTGAAGAGTTAGCCTAGACCGTCATCAGCTACCAAGATTCGCAGTTTCCTTGGTTTGGCAGGGTACTATCACCATTTTGTAGAGAGATTCTCATCTATTGCAGCACCTATGACCACACAAACCCAGAAGGGTGCTCAGTTCAGGTGGACTGAGGAGTGTGAGGAGAGCTTTCAGAAGCTCAAGTCAGCTTTGACAACAGCTCTGGTGTTGGTTTTGCATACGGGTTCAGGTTCTTATAAAGTTTACTGTGACGCCTCAAGAGTTGGCCTTGGAGCGGTTTTGATGAAGGACGGTAGGATGATTGTCTACGTGTCCAGACAGTTAAAGGTGCACAAGAAGAATTATCCAGTGCATGATCTTGAGCTAGCAGCTATTTTCCATGGCTTGAAGATTTGGCGTCATTATTTGTATGGAGTGCATTGTGAGATTTTCACTGATCACCGTAGTTTGCAGCATCTGCTTAAGCAGAAGGATCTGAATTTGCGTTAGAGGAGATGGTTGGAGCTTCTCAAGATTATGACCTCACTATTTTACATCATCCGAGGAAGGCCAATATAGTGGCTGATGCCTTGAGTCGCAGAGCAAAGAGTTTGGGGAGTCTAGCCTACCTTCCAGCGGCAAAGATACCTTTAGCACTTGATGTTCAAGCTTTAGCGGGCCAGCTGGTATGATTGGATCTATCAGATTCCCCACGAGTATTGGCTTGTGTATCCTCCAGGTCTTCTCTTTATGATCAGATTAGAGCGCGCCAGTATGATGATCCACACTTGCTCGTTCTTCAGGATAGGGTCTGTCACGGTGATGCCAGTGATGTGGTTATCGTTGATGATGGGGTCATGAGGATGCAGGGCCGGATTTGCGTACCCAATGTGGATGAGCTTCGAGATTTGATTCTAGCTGAGGCTCATAGTTCGCGGTATTCCATCCATCCGGGTGTCGCGAAGATGTATCAGGATCTGAGACAGCATTATTGGTGGAGGCGGATGAAGAGGGGTATTGTTGAGTTCGTGGCTCGGTGTCTCAACTGTCAGCAGGTCAAGTATGATCACCAGAGACCGGGTGGATTGCTTTAGAGATTAGATATTCTGGAGTGGAAGTGGGAGCGGATCACCATGGACTTTGTATTTAGGCTCCCACGGACTTCGAGGAGGTTTCATGCTATATGGGTTGTTATGGATCCGCTGACCAAGTCCGCGCACTTCATTCTTGTTTGTACTACCTATTCTTCAGAGTGGTTAGCTGAGATTTATATCAGGGAGGTTGTTCGATTGCATGGGGTTCTAGTTTCTATCATTTCCAACAGAGGTACCCAGTTCACATCTCAGTTTTGGAGGGCCGTGCAGAGGGAGCTACCCAGGTTGAGTTGAGCATATCTTTTCATCCTTAGACCGACGGACAGTCAGAGCGCACTATTCAGATTCTGGAGGACATGTTACGTGCGTGTGTCATTGATTTCGAGGGTTCATGGGACCAGTTTCTGCCACTCGCGGTGTTTATATATAATAATAGTTATGAGTCGAGTATCCAGATGGCTCCGTATAAGGCTTTATATGGTAGGGGGTGTAGATCTCTGGTTGGCTGGTTTGAGCCAGGCAAGGCTAGGCTATTGGGCACAGACTTGGTTCAGGATGCGTTGGGTAAGGCGAAGTTAATTCAGGAGCGGCTTCGCACGGCGCAGTCTAGGCAGAAGATTTATGCAGACCGGAAGGTCCGAGATGTGTCTTTCATGGTTGGGGATAAGGTGTTGTTGAAGGTGTCACCCATGAAGGGTGTTATGAGGTTCGGGAAGAGGGGAAAGGTGAGTCCTCGGTTCATTGGTCCATTTGAGATGTTGTAGAGGATTGGTGAGGTGGCTTACAGACTTGCCTTGCCATCCAACTTATCGAGTATTCATTCGGTGTTCCATGTTTCGATAATCCGAAAGTATGTTGGTGACCCATCTCATGTTTTGGACTTCATCATGGTTTAGCTCGAGGGTGATATGTCATATGAGGTAGAGCTAGTGGCTATTTTGGGTCGTCAGGTCAGAAAGCTGAGGTCTAAGGATATAGCTTCAGTGAAGGTTTAATGGAGAGGACAGCCAGTGGAGGATTCCACCTGGGATACCGAGCGGGAGATTCGGAGCAGATACCCTCACTTATTTGAGACTCCAGGTATGTTTCTAGACCCGTTTGAGGACGAACATTTATTTAAGAGGGGGAGGATGTAACGACCCAGCCAGTCGTTCCGTGATATTAGCGTCGTTTCCCCTATTTCTGCTTTATTGTGTGTTGTTTAGCCTAATTATGATGTGTTGGGTCGGTTGGTTCGGGTTCAGGGTGGTCTTGGTAAGAACTGAAACACTTAGTCTTTTAAACTGGCTTAATAGTTGGAAAGGTCAATTGGTAGTTGACTTATTGGTAAAAGACCTCGGAATGTAGATTTTATAGTTCATATAGCTTCATTAGTTGATTTGGGACTTAGGAGTGTGTTCGGAATGTGGTTTTAATGTCTGGGGTAGAATTAGGCTTGAATTGGTGAAATTGAGTTTTTGACGATTTCCGATCGATAGTGGAAAATTAGCTATCGGGGTCGGAATGGAATTTCGGAGGTTGGAGCAGGTTCATAGTGTCATTTTGGACGTGTGTGCAAATTTTCAAGTCATTCAGACGTGTTTTGGTTGGTTTCGGCATCAATGGCGAAATTTAGAAATCTCAAAGTTCATAAGCTTAAATCCGATGTGATCTTGGTGTTTTAGCGTTGTTTTGAGTGTTTCAAAGGCTCGACTAATTTTGAATAAGGTTATGGGACTTGTTTGCATTTTTGGTTGGGGTCCCGAGGGGGCTTGAGTTGGTTTCGGATAGCCATCGGGGGATTTTAAGTTGGAAAATAGCAGCTGATGCTGCTGGTGCTGGTGTTAACACACTTGCGGATAGGGTACCGCAGGTGCGGGCCCATAGAAGCGGACGGCTCGTCGAAGATAAGGTTTTTGGTTGGTTGGAGGAGTTCTGCAGCTGCGAGGTTCTTACCGTACCTATGAAGCCGAAGATGCGAAGGGTTGATCGCAGGTGCGGAGACTGGCCTTCTAGTGTTTTCCGTAGGTGCGCACCTGGGACCGCAGGTGCGGGTCCGCAGGTGCGCGTAAGTGGTCGCAGGTGCGGAACCACTAGGCAGTTAGTATAAATACCAGCCTTCGCAAATTTTTGGCACTTTCATCATATTGTGCATGCGGGCTGAGGCTTTTGGGAGCAAATTGAAGATGGATTTCGAGGGTCTTCTGTGGATGTAGGTTTCATGGAATTAAAACTCGATTCTATGTTGTTATTTGACGGATTAGGCTTGGAATTAGTGGAATTTAATGGCATAAATTGGGGGTTTAGGGCTTGGAAAATTGGGACTTATAATTAAGGAATTTAGGGGTCAATTGTGGTCGGATTTTGATGCATTTTATATGTATAGACTTGGGAAAGGATAAGGATTCTTGTGATACAATTTTTATAGAATTCTGAGACGTGGGCTTCAGGAATGGTGCCTAATTTCGATAATTTTTGAGTGGGCCTTGTTCCTTTAGTATATATTGATGATATTGATCTGGTTTGGTTAGATTCGAAGCAATCGGGAGACGATTCAAGAGGCAAGAGCATCGCGGATTAGTATTTTGGGCATGTTTGAGGTAAGTAATGGCTATAAATCTTGTCTTAAGGGTATGAAACCGAGGACTTCATATTTTCTCACCATTTTTGGAGTGGCGCACATGCCAGATGACGAGTGTGTGGCGTGCACTGGTTTGGATTTGGACTTGGTCCTTTCCGCGGCAACCATTGAGTTGCGTATTTACTTTTAAATCATATGTTAAATCGTGTTTTAAGACAATTGTTGTATTTGGGCTGCAAGCCATGTTTGGGGCCTTGTGCCGACTTGTTTAGACCCCTTAGAGGCTTTTACTGCTATTTCCTCACGGTGTTGACTTATGATTTACACTCGGTCATATTATGTTTAACTAATTTCGAAACTCAGCCTTATTTACACTATTTTGAGATATAAAATAATATTTTTGGGTCGAGTACCCCATTTCATTGATAGCCCGAGGGGATTTTTGAGAGTTTTTGACTGAAAGAGGCCGAGAGCCTGATTGTGAGGATATGAGATGCCACGAGGTGGCTTGATATTAGCGCTTGGGCTAAAGGAGCCCCTCTGGAGTCTATACACACCCCTAGTTAGCGCAGGTACCTACTGAGTGCGAGTGCCGAGTGACGAGTGATTGGGAGGTATGAGTGACTGTGAGGTTGCTCGAGGGGCTGATTATGAGTGACTGTGAGGTATGCCCGAGGGGCTGATTCTGAGTGATGTTACGCCTGAGCGGCAGTTTCTGATACATGTTTTTCCCGAGGGGCTACTTATGATTTTACCACTTTCACTCTGAACTTATGAAATATGTTTTGCCCGAGAGGCTTTTTATTATTTTTATCATTTTTACACTAAACTTCTTGAAATTTATATTGAAATTGTTTGAAAGTATATTCCCAAATGATTTTTACTGAAGTTGGCTTTTAAAGCGTGTTGATTTACTGTATACATTGTTGGAAAGAAAGGTTGTGCTTATTGTGAATTGATTATTTGATCCTATGTGTTTCTTACTGCTTAGACTTGATTTATTTTCATTACTACTGAGTTGGCGTACTCACATTACTCCTTGCACCCTTATGTGTAGATACAAGTGCTGGTACCGAGCGCTAGTATTCTTCCCTCTTGCGGAGCCGAAGTTCGGACTTCGAAGTAGTTGTTCAGCGTCCACAACATCTATTTTCCCATTTCTTGTTTGTATCTAGTTCTTCGTTCTGAATCTTGATGTATTATGACAATAAGGTTATTTTTTACTACTCGTAGATGCTCATGACGGTTGACTCCAGGTTTTGGGGTAGTGTATAGACTGTTTTATTCATTTTGTTGTTGTGAACTACTTAAGAGAAAGAATTTTGTGATACATCGGAACCATTTTGGAAATTATGAAAATATTATGTCAGTATGTGATTGTTGGCTAGCCTAGTTCCATGTTAGGTGCCATCACGGCCGGCTTAGGATTTGGNCAAAATCCTCTCTGCCATAACCCTAATTTCACCTCGCCATCACTCTCCATCATCAACCATGGTGGTTCCTCACCACCCTCAGGCCTCTCATGGCTCTCTTACAACTTTGGCTTTTGCTTTCCTATTTCAGGCCGTTCTGGTTCGATCTCTAGTAAGATCTTCTTGCTTTTACCTACACCTATGGATTTCTAAGCTTCGTCTTCATCTCTATGCTATTTTCTCAAAACCCTAATTTCTATCTTCAATCTTCTCAGATATGTACAGATCTGAGATGAATCGAACCTATCTCACATGTTTCCTTGAAAGTTTTCTGTTTTTTCAAGTGATTTTCCGTTTTCTTAAAACTAGGGTTTACTGAAAATCATCTTCTCCAACATATTTTCTGATTTTGAATGTTTAATCTTCTCTTCTTATGTGCTTTTGACCGATTTATGTTCATTTTTCCTAAACCCTAGTTGATTTATGCTAAAACTCTATTTTTTTTATTTTTGCTTAGATTCTGGGTTTTCCGTGTTACTTGTGGCATTGTTTCGCTTTTTTTTTCGATTCTGAGTTTTTCAATGTTACTAGTTGTATTGATTCACTGTATCTTTTACCTACACGATTTTCCTTAGTCAAGTTCAGTGTCTTATGATTTTTACCCTACTTCATCTCTATTAGGGTTTCTGAGTCAATTTTCTGGACTAATTTATCCCCAGAAATCAGTATTAACTTGAAATTCTGACTAATTGATTTGCTCTGTTAGAGATTTTGTATGCGCAAGTCTTGCCTATTTCCTTGTTTACGACCTTACTTATCTATCCCTGCCTTATTTAATTGCATGTATAACTGTGGATTCTTACAGATTCCTTTACATTGTATGATTGGAATTCTTTCCTTAATTAGACCCTTGTTGTTACCGTTTGATCAACTGCCCTTAATTAAAGGAGCTTATTTTGGCTCCCTTATTTTGTTTGACTTGAATTCCTTGCCTTAATTGAATCCATGTTATTACCGTTTGAATTGATTGCCCTTAATTAAAGGGATCTATTCTGAACTCCTTATGTCATTGGACTCTGTGGTTTTCTTAATTGATGGCTTCTGATTTCTTTTACCTTGTTTGTCCTACTCTTAAACTACTATACAAACTCTCTTGTTTTACCTCTCAAGACACGAACTAAGTTCATAATACACACACTCACACTCAAACTCTCTTTTCTTTCTCTGCTACTTTTGTTAACTCTTGGTCTAACCTGCTGAAAGCCAAGGCTAGATATTGGAACTATACCTGCTTTATATCCTGCACTCCTTTCTTCAACTGGTATGTCTCTAGTTAAATCTTGAACCCAAACTCTATGTGTTTCATTCATACACTAGTTCATTAGTTATGAATTCAATCCATGTTCCTTTTTAGTGCTTTGCTTAGAATGTCTAAATCCTATTTTGTTCAGTGTGTAATTAGCATGTCCGAAGCTGTAATTGCCTATGTGATGCTTGTCTTGCATGTTTATTCAGTCCCTGCCTATTCATCTTCACTGTAGAGATCATTTTAAGCCACCTAGTCTCTTAGGGTATTCGATTGACCTTAATTGTGTGTCTAATTCTGTCCAGTACCCCATTGCTTTCAACATGGATTTCCTGCATCCTCGCTCTATGTCCCCAATTATCTACTATCATGACTAACCTGTTAATCCTATAAAAACTCATAAGTGTTCTATGCATTTATTGTCTATATGACTCCATGTACCTTGTTCATGTACCCCTAAATGTGATTCCTATATGTCCCCAACCCCTTTATCCTTGTGTGGAATCTGTTTGCCAAATGTTTCTGAATCTTGTTGTTCTATGACCAATAGGTTTGTGTTCTGATTTCAAAAGTGTTTTAGTATTTTTCCCAAACTGTTTTACTACTAAACTGGTTTCTATTTTAGAAAATCTTTTTCACTCCTAAAGTTATCTCAACATTGTTTTCATATCAAAACCTTTTCAAAACTATGTCAAGCACTCTCACTTCAATCTAGGTCAATAGGTTCTGCCCCTCTAGTGTGCATACTGCCTTGGGATCCTTGAGATTCCTCCGAACTCTTGCACACTGGGGCTGGCCCTTCCACACTGCACTTACTCAATCCCTGTTATGAAAGTCTAGGTGTGAGCACTGCCTGGGATCCTTAAGGTCCTTAGGGAACCCCGACACACCTAGACCTGAAATTGGGTATGAAACCCTTGACATTTGAGACTACTGAAGGCCTGGTATCTTCAAGTCGTATTTGGGCCTGCTTCAGGCTCATTATAGTTTAACTTTTTCTTTTTTTTATTTATTTATGTAATTCGTTTAGCTACTGGTTTGTAATAATTAATTTGTAAACCGATATTAGGGTAACTGTGGGTAAAAACTGGGTAGAAACCATATTCCTAGGCCCTATATTCTGTGAATCTGCACTAGAAGCCATGTCTTAGGACTAATGTCTTCATTTTTATCCAAATCATGCTAAACATGCATTAGATATCATGTTATTAGGGCTTCGCGTTTATTGCTTCAGCATATCACTAACCCATGCTTCAATAGATGTTTTTCACTTATAAATCATGTTGATAGGTTAAAAATCTTGTTCTAATAAACTAACATTCCAGTATGCATTTAGATACCATGTTCTAGGAACCCTGCTTGCATTTATATGAACACGCCTAGTTCCATTAAAATAAGTCACTGATTTGAAAAGGTATAGAAAAATCGTCTCTCATATAATTGACATACTTATGAATAAAAACTGGTACAAATTCCCCTTTTTAAGTCTTCATCACCTAGAGCAGCATGTTGTAGGTTAAACAACTTCTAAACTGTTTAAACAACTCTTGTAATTGTGATTGCACAGTCCCACGCCTAGGCAAGCCTTAGCTAATTAGTTTGTGTAAATCGAAAATTGCGTGTTAATTGTGTTTACTGCTTAAAGTCCTACATGTCTTAAAATCAGTAGACAAACTGATTAGGACTCTGCCATTGCATTATGACACATTGTTGCATGTTATGTATATTAATGTTCACTTAGATACCCTTTCTTAGGATCCTTTCTCTAATAAAAAGTTGCCTTTGTCTGTATTTTGAGACGTGTTATTCATTTGCATCATGTGTGGAGGTGAATCTAATCCACTTAACTATTTTTTTGTTACTTATATGATAGTCCTACTTGTTCTTTCTTGTCGCCTAGTTTTCCCTTTTAAAAACTATAGGGGTTTGTCTAGAACTACCAGTATACTAGAGGTCCTAAACTCCTTCGGGACCCCAAAATAAGGGACGGGTAATATCACACGTAGAGCTCGTTAAACAAAACTCGCTTAATAACCGCTAAGGGGTGGGACAATGGGTAAATAAGGATATGATGACCTGTACGCTAATGCAACTTGTAGCCCCTCATTGAGGAATGATTACCGGGCATTGTACATATGTGATCATATAGGATAAACAACTTAGGACCTCCCTTGTCCTTTACATATGTGTGCTTGGACTGCTAATCTTTTAAGACCTTTATTTGTTTACATATGCATGCTTAGACTGTTTACTTTCTACTTGATTAAATTCCCAAAGTATGTTTAGCCGGGACCCATAGTTGTGGACTTTGAGGGGTGCCTAACACCTTCCCCTTGAAGTAATTTCAAGCCCTTACCCAATCTCCGGTTATGCGATTAGTATTATGAATGCCCCTTAATAGGTGCCCTAACGCACCTTAATTCGTTAGGTGGCGACTCTTCAAACTCATTATACCCCTTTCCCAAAAGGAAACGAGTTGTCCCAATAATGTCAAAAACCCTGACCAATCCGAAACGAGATGGAAAAAAAAGGGGGGCGCGACAATGTTTAGTTACCAGAATTCAAATATTCGCACGACAAGAATTCAAGAATGTGAAGGTTTTCCTAAATGTTCTGTGGCCTCTCAAATATAAGTACAGACGTCTTCGTACTGATCTGCAAGACTCTACTAAACTTGCTCATGACTCGTGAGACCTATGTAACCTAGGCTCTGATAGCAACTTATCACGACCCAAAACCTAACATGTCATGATGGCGCCTATTAATGGTAATAGGCAAGCCGACTTTCCCAAAATACTTCAGTAATTCAATATAAAGGTAGTTTAAAACTTTTCCATATCAAAAAACTTTCATAAAAACCAAAGTTGAACTCAAAATAGAATCAAAATGCGAAAACTAGCCCCAAACATCGGGGTGTCACCAAGTCATGAGCATCTAGATAATCAAACTAATAAAACTAGTGTCTAAGTATCAATACAGGACAGAAAGAAAAATAGAAGGAGAAACAAGGTCCTGCGGACACCGGTAGCTACCTCGTAGTCTCCGGTACTCGATCACGGCTGAACTTAATGATCTCCATGATCAAACACACCATGATCTGCACATGAAGTGCAGGGTGTAGCATGAGTCCAACCAACTCAACAAGTAATAGAAATAAATAAGGAACTGAGAAGTAGTGACGAGCTATACAGTACAGTTCATTTTGATAATTCTCAAAATCTAAGAGTAAAAATGAGTAAATGCGGGTAACATGAGTCAAATCAGTTACATATTTACCAATTTCAAGTAAAACCAAATATAACAAGTTTGTGGAAGTTCAAATAGTAGCATGAATCAGATAAATGCAGCAACAAATAAGACAGATGCAACCTCACGGGATACTATTACTCAAGCTCTCAATAGCTCAACACTCGGCTCTCAGCCCACAATACACACGCTCATCAGGTACTTGCACTCACTAGGGTGTACAGACTCCGGAGGGGCTCCTACAACCCAAGTGCTATAATCTGCATGGACAACTCACGTGCTATAATATCATATCAAGGTCCACACGGACAACTCATGTGATACCATATCATATCAGAATTCCCATAGACAACTCACATATCGCACGGACATTTCACGTGCTAAGGTACAATACCTCACAAACAGGCCCTCGGCCTCACTCAGTCATGAACCTCTCTAGTCTCACAACCCTCAATAAGGAAACGGAAACAATCCAAATCAGAGTGCTTATAGTGTATCATCAAGGAAATAACAGAGACTGAGGTAAACATATACAAGAATTACTATGACTGAGTATAACAACCATAAGCAGGTACATAGCCTAAGCATGATTTCTAACATGAAAGATGAGAAATTTCTAGCAGACAAGTAATACATATAAACACAAAAGGCTATTAGACTTTACACTCTCACGGGATGGACCACGTCACAATCCCTTCATGGTTTACACTCTTACGTCCGTCACCTAGCATGTGTGTCACCTCGAAACAGTCACATCATATCAAACTACGGGTTTCATAACCTCAAGACCAGATTTAAAAGTGTTACTTACCTCAACAACTTAGAAATCCTACTCCGGAATGCCCTTTCCTCTCGAATCGGCCTCCAAATGCCCCGAATCTAGTAACAAACAGTACGAGATAATCAATATTGGCTAAAAGGATCAATCTCACAAGAAAACTACTTAAATCTAGCCCAAAATCCGAAACTGGCTCAAACCCGGCCCTTGGGCCCACGTCTCGAAATATGACAAAAATAATATAACCCAAAATCCCGTTCACTCATGAATCTAACCATACCTAATTTACCAAAATCCAACATCAATTGACCCTCTAAAACTCCAAAGTTCACTCTCCAATCTCCAAGCCCTATACCCCCAATTTTCACTTCAAAACCTCACTAATTAAGTGTAAAATCAATGGGAAAACACCATTACTAAGGATAATTAGGATCAAGGAATTTACCTCAGTGATAAACCTTGAATTCCCTTAAAAAATCTCCTAAATATCCCCAAAGTCTGTGTTCCAAAATGTGAAAATGGGAAAAATTTCCGAAGTCCTCTATTTATAATTTCTGCCCGGCAAAACTGCACATGTGGTCCTTTTGTCGCTTCTGCGACACCGCATCTACGGTCAAAATTCAGATCCTTCGGAAAGTCACTTAAACCACTGCCTCCGCTTCTACGACCAAAGACCGCATTTGCGAACAACACTGGTGCGGAAACAATATCGAACATGCGGCTCCCTCTCGCACATGCGGCTCCCTCTCGCACCTGCGCCCAGCTGCCCGCATCTGCGACTCTCTCAAGTGCGCGAATATCTTCGCACCTGCGGTTCCTACCCAGATCCTTCTTGGCCGCATTTGTGGATCTCCTTCGCTTCTACAGGCTCGCATCTGCGGTTTCCACTTCGCAGGTGCGGAAACACTAGTAGCAGCAGCTTCAGCTGCACTTCTCCAACTCCAAACAATCCGATAACTACCCGGAATCACCCCGAGGCCCTCAGGACCTCAACCAAACATACCAACAGGTCATATAACCCATACAAACTTAGTCGAAACCTCGAAAAACTCAAAACAATATCAAAACACCAAATTACACTCGGATTCAAGCCTAAGAACTTCTAAACTTCTGAATTCCGCAAACGACACCGAAACCTATCAAACCACGTCCGAATGGCCTCAAATTTTACACACACGTCAAAAATGACACCACAAACCTACTCCAAGTTCCGGAATAAAATTCCTAAACCGATATAAAAATTTCCACTACCGACCAAAATCGCCAATTACCAACTTCCGCCAAGTCAAGCCTTATTCTACTATGGACCTCCAAATTACCTTCAGGACGCGCTCCTAAGTTCGAAATCACTTAACGAAGTTAACAGAACCATAAAAATTCAAATCCGAGGTTGTTTACACACAAGTCGACATCCGGTCGACTTTTTAAACTTAAGCTTCCAATTAAGAGACTAAGTATCTCAATTTCTCTCCGAAACCACTATGGACCCGGACCAACCAACCCGATACGATATGATACAGTTGTAAAGAAAAAAAGAGGTAGAAATAGGGAAAACGAAGCTATAACTCTCAAAACGACCGGCCGGATCGTTACAACAACTAAGAATACATGAGTACATCCGACAAAAGTATAACCATGACTAATCCTGTAATATTTTTAACATCTCTAAGAATTGTTTAGCCTTACTTTTATATTCCACTCTTCAAAACATCGTATCATATTCCGCTGGTTCATCCTCCTGGCTAGTTTTTCTCCGTTCCAACACTCCAACAACTTAGTAGTGTATAGTATTCCACTAGTTCTTCTTTCTCCTTCCCATCCGTTTTCTATTCCAAAATCATCAACAACCTTAATGAGAGGAATGAATGGGCATAAAAATGAGAAAATAGTTCAAACATGATCGATACCTAATAAGTCATTTGCCATACTAATTAGATATTCAACTAATTTTTTTCACAAGTATTCTGGTGCTAATGGCGATACAACTCCACTTTTAATCAAAAGGAAAAACTAACGACCTAAATACACATTTCTATATAATATGTTTAAAATATGACATAAGAACATTATATTTCTCTACTTCTATTCAGTTCAAAAAAGCATAGTGAGCTATCATAGATATATGTGTAACGTATCACCCAGAATATATAGGTAATATTTACATATTTAGGAACATAAAAACACACCTTAATCCCGTGTCCACAACCTGCAGTCCCCAACTTACTAGCCAGTCTCCGTCCGTGTGAAGACACAATTCAGGATCATGACCGGCACTTAGGAGAAAGTGCCCCCAAGTAAGCCTCATCGGTATTTTATAGAAAATCAGACATAGTTTTCCCTATTTTTGGACTATCCAAAAAATTTCCCTGTATCAAATCAACAACCAAACATCCTAATATCAATTCAAACGACAATGACTTTATCAATTAACCAAAATAAATATCTACCATTAATAGTCCACCCACTAATAGCTAGAAATATTACTTTATCTCCAGCTTTGATAAGAATGAGGGATACTCAACATAAGTCTATAATAACAAAAGAATACTCAAGACACTAAAATAATGACTATGGAGCGACTTTAAGAGTTCAAAGAAAAGACCATAACAATAAATAAAATCTCTGCCCATGCGAACAAGTGAGAGGCTCACCAAGAACTATCAACCTGTGCACTCTAATTAACGAAATCCTCGCCCGCGCCAACTATTGTCTCTGTAAAAAAAATTAGCGGGGAATGAGTCGCTAGCTCATTGAGTAATAACATTTAACCACAATCATTTTTATTGGGGACAAGTTAGAACATTCTAGTATATTAAACAGAAATATCATAACATGCCCTTTAAAAAATAATAAACAATAATGTCACGACCCAAACCGATGGGCAATGACGGGCACCCTGTAGTTTACTTAACCGAGTACCAACATAATGTAGCTTTTCATGTCATACTATCATATATAACTAAGCTGGAAGGCTTCCATAAGATAAATACAATACAATATGTAATACAAACATATACATAAGACATACGGGCATATAAGATCAAAATAACCACTCGTACACTGAACATAGGCCGACAAGACCGTACAATCTTTTATGTACATGACATCTGTCTACAAGCCTCTAAGGATACATAATTTTCATAAAGGTGAGGACAGAGTCCCGCCATACCAAATAATACACGTTAAATCATACTAACCAAAAAAGCAACTCCGAAGCAAATGGAGCGCACCAACATCTTTCGCTGAGCTGATAGCCTACTTGGAGGCTCTCGACCTGTCTATCAGGACCTGCGGGCATGGGCCAAAAGGGACGTCAACACAAATAATGTACCGAGTATGTAAGGAATGAAAATCAGTAAATAATAGACATGAGAGAAACATGGAGTAAAAGACTCGACATGTATGTTTGCATAACTCTATGAATCATTTTATTTTATAATGTCATGCATATGCGTATAAATGTCAGACCATGCATAGGTATATGCGTTCATAACATCATCAAGCCTGTGAGGGCATCCTATATTATCATTTCGGCCACTGTGGGAAAATCATCAACGTATACCAGCTGATCAGGTGGTCATGCGTATATAACGTCGTAACCTTTTTCCCATATCCCATATAAATATAATATACATATATACGCGTACATAACACCATCTGTTCATGGGTCAATGTACATGTATAAATGCATGAAATGCATAAGAAATACGTTAATAAGATTTTCTCGGAATGCCATAAAAATCAATATGCCTTCCGGATAAACTTTATCAAATAAGTATTTTTCTGAGACCCATGAACAGAAGATATAATAATAATTCATATGGGGAATCAAGAATATAGACACCCCTACTATTTCTATGAATAGAGTCATTTATGAAAGTTGCATATTTTGCTCGTTTCATTTGTATTATTTTTACCATGCCAAAAAGAAAGAAGGGATAGTCTTAACATACCTAGGTCGATTCTCTTTACAACCCCTCTAACACCCGTTAATTGGGACAAAACACGTGACGGCAAGATCGGAGTAGGGAAAAATCTGTATGATATTCTTGAGAAAGATTGCACCATACTCCCTTAGAATCGCAAAATCCTGTTGCTATTACGCAATATAATTTCGTATGAATTTCTTCACAATTTACTGTCATTGCTATTTTAACATAAAGTCCCATATGAACTCCAAAATCACCTCCAAAAATGGAGTTTTGATATCCATTGAACATAATTGTAAAGATGACTAACATGATTTTTTTGAAAATGGCTTAGGATTCATGCTTAGTGCTATACAAGCTTAAGATTTGCAAGACTCAAAAGCACAGCCCATCCAAGACAAGGTTTTACCAGATCCCCAACTATAGGATTCATGCTTTTAAAAGCCCTAGCACATGAACACTCCAAACAATCCATGCACAAAACCAACCCAATCTTAATAGCTCCAACCTTAAACACCGTTGGATCCCAAGCCGAAATCAACCCCAATTGGCTTAAGTACAAGAGCATATCCATGGGCTGACGATGTAAAGAACACAATTGTGAAGATGTAAAGATGATAGTCATTCTTTCCACATTTTTTAGGGTTAAGTGCATAGTCCATGTGTCTTTCTAATCTAGTAGCCTAAATAAAGAGTCATTAGACCCTTCTCTACTTGCTTCCACGTGGGGGCTTTGTCCCCACCTACAGTTATCCACAAATCCTTAATTACATGGCTAATCTGCCATTAAACAAATAATTAACCAATCTTCCACATAATTAATAATTATCTCAAATTACTTAAAATGCTACTCCTTTTTAATACACATTATACATCATATTATCATGGTCATATGGTACCTTGTATGGCACTAGTCCATAAATATCGGGTATTATAGCCCGGACCGTATTTTATCCCAAATTGCCAAACTTCGACGAACTTTATTTTCTTTAATTTTCTTACCCTCTCAACTTCACGAATTTAATTATCACTTGTTTGAAATAACATAATACTTATAATCCCAAGATAATCTCATTCCCGAACTTATGATTCTTAACTTACGATGAAACTTTAACGTACGAAAAATACGGGATCTAACATCTCATTTCCGAGCTTATATAAATTTACTTATGGAGTACTTCCACGTACGAAAACATGGGGTGTAACATTATTCCCCTCTTTGGAACATTCGTCCTCGAATGTTGAATGATGCATTTATCATTCACATAACCCATAGCTCTTGCGAATACTTTAATACTCTTCTTGCTATTTAGGCCACTGTTCTTTGAATAATTTCAAAGGCCAGGGCATTCCCCCCTTTGGGCCTCGTTCTCGCACCACGATCTGTGGTCGTAATTCTTCCAATCTCGTAACTCTTGCTATCTTCTGACATGCAGCATGTACGACTTTTTCCTTGTATGTGCACCTATGTGACTCTTCTCTCCTCTTTCCTCCAGCTTTTAGCCAATCTTTAGGCCTCACTTTGCAAATATATACAGAGCTTGATAAAATGTCCCTCTAGGCCTCTGTAGATATACTAAAGTTCTTCGCTCGGTACTTTTTCGAACTTACAAATATTGTTATACCTTATTTCATAGATCCGATTATCCATTCGTACGACTTTACTACATCTAGATAGGTCTTATTATACCATAACTCTTACTCTGATTCATCGTTACTGAGGTCTGCTACCAAACTCCAGGTTACTTTCGTTACTTATCCCATATGTATAAATCTAAGTCCTTTAATGCCTCCTCATTACTTGTTAATCTTAAGAATGATGGCCTAATCTCACCTCATACCTTGTGACTTTTGTCCATCTGATGTTGATTCACCTTAATGTTGATCTATCATTTGCCAATGATGACTTGATCTCTTATGTAACACTGCCTCTAGGGCTCACGTCTCATCAGGGACATCTGGAGTAATTAGATTGATCAACCTAGGGGCGATACTATACCTCCATAACCGTATTTTATAGCATCCCAATATGACTTATCTTATATGTGTATTTTAATCCTATGTAATTCATCAAATCCACTTCAAGTCATTACTCAATCGAAGGCCAAACGTCATCCTTTATCTATCACAATCACATCCTCATTCCACTCTAGGTGTTATTAGTCTTTAGATTCCTTTGAGTTCATTCAGACTATGCTGAACTTTCTATAACCTAGAGAAACCATTAGCTCTCTTGTTTTCATGGGCTAAATCGCGAGGACTTATCCATTCTCGTCACCCTCTTACTCGCCCTTTCTCATCCTTACTCCTATCATAAAACCTCGTCGCTTTACTATACTTTAGCTTGCGACCTCTACGTATCTATTTATACTATTCACAACCTTCCTTCAAATTGTTCGCACCATAGATTCCCATATGTTATTCTAGAACATCAAGCGATACATTACATCGTCTCTAACTCTTCTTTACTCTCTTGGCTAGATATCTCGGTACCTAGAAACCATAGGCTGGAAGATATGCCACAGACGACGGTGCTATCATTCCTGAATATTGAATCCCTGTGCTTCTAGCCTTCTATCCGAAGTATGGACTATTCTCAACCTTCTTCTTTTGAGTATCTCGTACGTTGTTCACCTTTACCTTACTTAAATCCTCATATCACATCTTCTATCTCTTTTATGACCTCCCCTCCACATGGTATTATTCACATCCACGTCTTGAACTTCTATTATAATTCATGCACCTCTTTGCACAATGTCGTGAGAGCTTCATACTAACTTCTTATTAGGTTGGGACACTTCTAACTGGCTTTATCGTAGAGCCGTTATAGAATATGGCTACTGTACTATCTCTCTTGTACCTCTGATATTAAGAGTGATTCTGCAATGTTCTCAATCATGATGTCCATAACTTTCTAGGTCCAATAAGCAGACTCATAATTTACTTAGTTGATGTAACTCTTTGTGTAGGATTAAGCTATATTCCGATCTGTGGCTCATGGCATTTAGTTATTACTTTAGCCTTTCATGGACGCTATGGAAAACCATGATACAATCTTCTAATGATTCCATTCTTTGTCTATGACCTGGACCCAATTCCTTCTTTTAACTTATATCGAAGTCTTCTACGGGTGATCATTAATTGAATAATTCCTTTCGTTCCATTTTACCTTTCTTCAAACGTAAGCAATACTAGAACCACTTAATTCTGACATAATGCCACATCACTCCATATTCTCCCTTTTATGGAAGTACTAATAGTTAGCACTATGACAATCTACCTATAGATGCTTTACCTTTTCATCATTGGCGTCTTCTCACACTATCGATGACCCTTACTCGCCTTGCGGTAATCCTTCTGTACCAAGGATAAGGAAATTCCTTTCCTGCACGGGTGGCATTTAGTGAAACTGGTACGCATAGTCCCTTAAGCTTAACTTTGCTCACATTGCTTGCTTTAGAGAAGCGTCTTCCTGAATAACCATTCTCAGAATTTCTCATGAATCTTCTTATGTTGTCCATTCTATCGCCAAAACGAAATCTGAAACTCTCATGAGCGGACTATTATCCAATCACTCAGTCCCTAATTCACATTCACTGACTTCTATTATTCTGGGGTCTAACTTTTCCTTCTGGTAGTTGCATTGGAGTCACGAACTAATTTCTCGAAGTGAGGAATTGACTTTATGGCCTATACTCTTTTGTGGTCTCAAGGCCTGTCACTTCTCTTCTTTTCCTTCACTTGACTATAGACTCTGTAATATTGTCATGTTTTGACCTACTGTTGTCATACATTTATCACATCTTACTCTTAATGCTTCATTAGCTCTCTTCTTATTTCCTGCTAACATTTCTGTCTATCATTTTATCTGAGAACTTCAACAAGATATTCTTTTGCTTTTAGCTCCCTTTTGTTCCATCCACTGGCTCTTCGAGTTGTCTAACATTATCTCTTTGCTAAGGACGGGAGCCATACTGAGATAATACTTATCCCTTCCAGACATCCAGTGTCCTTCGTTGTGGTACTCATATCTAGCTGTACTTTTTAGAGTGCACCATCTGGGTGACTCACAAGGAAATCTATTAGCACATTTGTAATATCCTTCAGAAAGGTAAACTAATACAAACAATTCATCCACCATTTTGGGTCACTCTAGCCCCAGCCGGATCCTGATATCCCGTCACTATATCTGTGAATCCCATAGGGCATAAGTAAGATCAACGTAGCCAATTTTACATACCTCTGCTATTGTTGAATGTAACTCAAAAAGCTTATATTCCTCTGCCTGAATTGTAAATATTGTTACCCTTCATTAACCGGGCGCCTCGTACCCTTGTTCATATTGCTTCTTTTGCTTGTTGAAACTTGTATTTATCTTCTGAATCTCTCATTGTCTTTCACCATAAGGGTGGGTATGTATTCTTGCCTCAAGGCTCCTTATCAAGAGGCTTAAACATCTTAGTACACACATGATCTACTGAAGACCTTGTATTTACTTATCATAAGCATCATGAAAAATCGAGTACCTCTAACTCAACTCTTCCATAGTCACATTCAATCTCTTACCAACTGTCTTTCTGGATGTAGGTATCGTCTTATTACGAATAAAATAGAAGTTAGGAATTTGAATTCTTACAACTGAGCTCTACCACACGATCTAGAGTAAGAAGAAAGAGTAACAATCCAAAATGCCTTGTAGCCTCCTGCTTATAAGTGTAGTGCACGACACACCCATAAACAAGACTCTACTAGACACGGCTGGTAGACTCCCTAGGATAAAACTGCTCTGATACCACATTTTTCATGACCCAAAGCGATGGGCCGCGATGGGCACCCAGTACTTTACTCAACCCAGAACCAACATAACATACCTTTTCATGTCATACTATCATAGATAACTAAGACGGAAGACTTCCGTGAGATAAGTAGAATAAAACATGTAATACCAACTTATATATAAGAACAAGGTCATATAAGACAAAAATAACCACTCGTACACTGAACATAGACCGACAAGTCCATACAATCTTTTACGTACATGACATCTGTCTACAAGCCTCTAAGGTGTAAAGACCCGTAAAATTTTATGGCTAAAAATAATGCTTCAATAGATCCCTTGTTGTTATAACTGTAGAAATTCTTAAAACGGACCCTTTTTGAGTAGAAAGTACCCCGGGACATAAAAGATATAATTTTCCAGATTTGCGTAGGTCTGCGGTACACTATGCGATCACAGATGAAGTATGTGGAACGCATAGTGGTCGCATACTTAGATAGTTTGCTGTCCATTTTAAGGACAGCTATGCGGCCTAGTATGTGATCGCATTTCACGAATGCGGGCCGCATAGTTGTCACATTCTTGCACCTTGACTTTTGCGGAGCATGTTATGTGATGCACTATGGGATCGCATAACAGGTATGCGGACCGCATAGTGGTCGCATACCTGGGCAGTCTACTTTTCTTTTTGGCCCATTTGAGGGCCAATTATGCGACAGGAATGCAGACCGCATAGCTTGCATTCCTGACCGAATTTCTGATTCGAGACTGTTAAAATTCTAATTTTATACCCGACCCCCAATTCGTTAAAACACATACCACTTCATTTTAAGCTCATTTTCTGATAAATTAGAGAGAGGAGAGAGTGGGTTCTAGAGAAAGAGAGTTCCAACTTCATCAAGTTTGTTCCTCCATCACTACTCAGGACTGGAATTGATCAAGTAGGACATCCTTTTCTTCACTACAAGAGGTAAGCTTCTACCCCATCAACCTAAATTTCCAGATTTTTGTTAAAATAAAACATGGTTAGGTGAGTTCATGAAGATGAGGGTAGGATTCTTCCATGCATGTAACCAAATAGTCATAATCTAGTAAAAGGAAATGTGTTAGAGTAATCTTTCACTAAAAAGAGGCCATTTAATCTAAAGGAACACCTAGTGTTTGATAGAATGCTCAAGTGAGTTCAAGACATGATCATTATTCCTAATTCTAAGTTCAATTATGCCACATTGTGAACTAGATTGAAGGTGCTAGAAGGTCCGGTGAATTATGGTAGAAAATTAAAGGGGAATTCTGATTCAAGGTATGTATGGCTAACTTTAATCCTTGTAGAGTCATCTTGTTAGTGTCCGAGCAATCGGTATGAAATTCTTGCTTGAACATATGTGAATTGATTGCCTGCTGTATCGAGGTGTAAGACTTCGTTCCTTGAATTCCTTAGTCGATTATCATGTTATATGAGCTTGCGAAAAGGTGATTCTTTGTGCTTACTTTATCATGTGCAAAGTTCGTTAAATGTTGAATACGCTGGTATGAGTGATTGTGCTGCAAAACGAAAGAAATGAAACAAAGTGTTGAATTTATCTAAGTGCTAAATCTTGTGTAGTAAATAATCAAAAGGAAACAGGGATAAACTAATTGAGCTATGTGTTGATGGCATACCGTATATGACTCACTATTTGATAAAGATTTATGTGGCCTCGATTTTATATGGTTACCTAGTTGTTACGAATGAGTAACTAAAGGCTGTGTAGCAAATGATGAAAGTAAATGTGGGCTGATTTTATTGAGTTAAATGATTGTGGTAACACCATACATGAATTACTGATTGGTAAGGATCATTGTGCCTTGATTTAACATAATTATTGGTTGATATGAACTTATGTTCTTCATGATGAAGATTGTTGTGATATTATTGTTGGTGGTTGTTGCTGTGAAATGTTATTGTAAGGTGGGATCGGGTTGCACGCCGCAACATGAAGTAATAAGGGTGGAGAGGTAATAAGGGTGAATTGCGATTGTACGGTGGGATCGGGTTGCGCGCGGCAACACGACGTAATAAGGGTGTAGAGGTAATAAGGGTGAGATGAGAATGTACGGTGGGATCGGGTTGCGCGCCGCAGATGAATAATGAAATGAGTAAATGTGGAATCTCCATTTGTAACTTTCTGTATATCTGCGTGGTACTTGTGTGATTACCCTGACTGTCTCCCAATTCTGTATTGTATGACTCTAAATGGAATAAACTTTGCTCATACATGCTAGTACTATTCAATGGTACTAACGTCCCTTTTACCGGGGGCGCTACATCTTTTATATGGATGTAGGTGGTTCCACAGCAGGTAACTCAGACCGCTGATAGTGGTGTTACCCCTTCATACCGTCTGCAAATCCGGTGAGCCCCACTTCCTCTCTGGGCCGTGTGTAGTCTATATCATATCTTTTGTATATGTTATGTCCTTTAAGGTATAGCTGGGGCTTTGTTGCCGGCAAGTATTGTGTAAACCCTTAGTACTCTTACAGGCTCCGTAGACATGATGTGGGTTGTACATATATGTATTTTGGGCAGTAAATGTCTTTACTAGTAATTGTGGTCCGAATCAGAATTATTGTATCTTTTGTGATTATCAAATGTTGAAATGATAAAGGATGAAATGAACTCAAGTAGTAAATTCATGTTTAAACTCTAAATTGCTAATTCATGTGGAATAAGGTATATTGTAAACACGGGGAACACTCTGGGCAGGAAAGGCAATCCAGATCCGCGTGACCGGGATCACCCGGTTAGGCGCCGGTCTCGCCCCTCGATTTTGGAGCGTGACAAACTTGGTATCAGAGCCTAAGGTTTTTAAAAGTGTCCTAGGATGTCTTGGAGCCGTGTCTAGTAGAGCTCTTCTTATCGGTATGTTGTCGGCCACATCTATAATTAGGGGCAGCATGGATATTTAGGAAAATACCCTTTCATTGTTACTCTATATCGTGCGATGAAGTGGAAGATGAAAACATCTTTATCTAACTTGTGCATTGTTCTAATTTTCAGTAAATGGAACCCAAGAAGAGAGATCGACTCGGCCCAGAGGCCAATGACACCCCAGAAGTGGCCGTGAATTCTTTATCTGATGGTGCGGGTGAGAATGATTCCCCGACCCTGAATCTGCCTGACTCCTCCACTCCAGGCCAGTATATTCCTATTCCTGCTCCAGCGGAGGGTGCTACAGTCCCTCCCGCTGATGTTCCTGATCCTTCCTCAGCCCCAGCTTCTGGTCCGGGTATTTCTAATGGGGACCTCAGGGGAGCTATTCGGATGTTGACTCAGTTAGTGGCCTCCTAGGCCCAAAGATCACATGCTGCCCCTGCATCCTCTAGCGAGCAAGGGGATTCTTCAAGTTCTAGGGTCAATCAGTTTCTACGGTTAGCCCCTCCAGAGTTCACAGGCACCGATCTAGAGGCAGATCCTCAGGATTTTATAGATGAAATATACAAGACTCTCCGGGTTATGAAGGCTACAGAGATACAAGGGGTTGAGTTAGCTTCCTATCGGTTAAAGGGAGCAGCGTATTCGTGGTTTGAGATGTGGGAGGGGTCCCGTGGGGAGGGGAGACCTCCGACAAAGTGGGATGAACTTGTTGATGCCTTCATGGATCATTTCTTTCCTGCCGAGACTATGGAAGCCCGTGTTGCGGAGTTTGAGGTCCTTAAGATGGGCAACATGCGTGTGTGGGAGTACCACATGGAGTTCGTGCGCCTGTCCAAATATGCCATCCACATGATGCCGACTATGGAGGCCAGAGTTCGACGGTTTGTTCTGGGACTTGGTTCCTTGGTTGTTAATGAAGCTACTACAGCTGCCTTGCATTCATATATGAATTATAGGAAGATCGTGGGATTCGCCCAGGCCACAGAGGCTCGGAAGTTGAAGATAAGGATGGAGAGAGAGAGTGGTAGTAGGGCCCGGTCAGAAGGCAACCCTGGGAGTTCAGTTGCAGGTGGGAGATCAGCCCTTGGGAGGGGGTCATCAGGGCCATCCCAGTCCTATGCTCAGTCCTCAGCCAGTGCCCCATCATCAGGGCACAGTTATCAGCGGGGAGGTCGCTTTGGACCAGGTTCAGATAGACGATGGTTCCATCAGTCGGGTCATTCAGGTGGGAGGTTCCAGCAGTAGTGGAGGGTCCCATGCCCTAAGTGTGTGAGGTCTCATTCTGAGCCTTGTTACTTGGACATATCAGTATGCTATAGATGCGGAGTGAGAGTCCATATCCAGCGAGACTGCCGCGCACCCAGTCAGGGCGCGGGTAGGGGTACTTCTCAGCCATCCAGCTCTTCAGCCACTACATCTTCAGCATGCCCTCCATCTCCAGCAAGTGAGCCCAGGATTAAGGGGGACCCAGTCGGTTCTATTCTTTGAGTGGTCGCTAGAGTGCGAAGGCTTCTCTAGATGTTGTCACAGGTATCTGGCTGTTCAGTCACATGATGTTTATGCTCTGATTGATCTCAGGTCTTCTTTGTCATATGTTACTCCATTCATTTCTTCAATTTTTGGGATAGAACCCGAACAACTTCACGAGTTGTTCTCTGTGTCGACTTCGGTTGGTGATTCCATTACGGTCGTGCGAGTCTATATGAATTGTCTTGTCACGGTGCATGGTCGGGATACCACGGCCGATCTTATTGAGTTAGAAATGGTAGATTTTGATGTAATTATGGGGTTGAATTAGCTATATTCCTGGTTTGCTAAACTCGACTGCCGAACCAGGATTATGAACTTGAGTTTCCTAATGAATCAGTTAACGAGTGGGAGGGGAAGAATGTAGTGCCAAGAGGTGGATTTATTTCCTACCTTAAAGCCTCAAAGATGATCAGAAAAGGGTGCATCTACCATTTGCTCTGGGTTGCGGACACCACTTCAGAGGTGTCTGCTCCCAAATCTGTGCCTGTTGTGAATGAATTTCTTGAAGTATTTCCGGACGAGATTTCTAGGATTCCACCAGATAAAGAGATCGATTTCGGGATTGATGTATTGTCAGATACGCAGCCAATACCTATTCCACCTTACCGAATGGCACCAGTAGAATTGAGAGAGTTAAAAGAGCAATTGAAAGATCTATTAGAAAAGGGTTTCATACGGCCAAGTGTGTCGCCTTGGGGCGCGCCGGTTATTTTTGTCAGAAAGAAAGACGGATCGCTTCGGATGTGTATTGATTATCGACATCTCAACAAGGTCACCATCAAAAACAAATACCCATTGCCTCAGATAGATGATTTGTTCGACCAGTTACGAGGTGCCAAATGCTTCTCAAAGATTGATTTACGGTCCGGGTATCACTAGTTAAAGATCAGGGAGTAGGATATTCCTAAGACTGCCTTCAGAACTCGATATGGGCACTTCGAATTTCCAGTAATGTCTTTTGGGCTAACCAACGCCGCAGTCGCTTTTATGGATCTTATGAATCGGGTTTTCAAACCATTTCTTGACTCCTTTGTGATTGTCTTCATTGACGATATCCTTGTTTATTCGCGAAGTCAAGAAGATCATGCTACTCATCTCAGGGAAGTTCTGCAGACTCTTCGTCAGCACCAGTTGTATGCAAAGTTTTCAAAATGTCAATTTTGGCTAGAATCAGTCGCCTTTTTGGGCCATGTTGTTTCTAGGGAAGGGATTCAGGTTGATCCCAAAAAAATTGCAGGGGTAAAGGATTGGCCTTGGCCAACGACCCCGACAGAGATTCGCAGTTTCTTGGGTTTGGTAGGATATTATCGGAGGTTCATGGAGCGATTCTCTACCCTCGCCTCCCCATTGACTAAGCTAACGCAGAAGGCGGTTAAGTTCTAGTGGTCCGATGCTTGTGAAAAGAGTTTTCAGGAATTGAAATTGAGATTGACAACGGAGCCAGTGTTGACCTTGCCAGAAGGTTTGGAAGGGTTTGTGGTGTATTGTTATGCTTCAAGGGCTTGTTTGGGGGTGTGTATTGATGCAATGTGGTAAGGTAATAGCATATGCTTCTAGGCAGCTCAAGAATCACGAAAAGAATTATTGACGCATGATTTGGAGCTCGCGTCGATTGGGTTTGCATTAAAGATTTGGCGGTATTATCTTTATGGGGTCCATGTGGACGTGTTCACAAACCACAAGAGTCTTCAGTATTTATTCAAATAAAAGGAGTTGAACTTAAGGCAACGGAGGTGGTTAGAATTGCTCAAGGATTATAATATGAATATTTGGTACCATCCAAGGAAGGCGAATGTGGTAGCCGACGCTCTTAGTCGGAAATCCATGGGTAGCTTGGCTCATTTAGAAGCAGGTCAGAGGCTTTTGGCTCGAGAGGTTTATTAGTTGGCTAGTCTAGGGGTCTGTCTTTCGACCGCAGACGAAGAGGATGTCGTGGTGCGTAATGGAGCAGAATCTTCAGTTGTAACGGAAATCAAGGAAAAGAAATTCAGAGATCCACCATTGGTACACTTGGGAGAGGCAATTCTGAATCATAAGACTACATCATTTTCATTCGGTAATGATGACAGTGTTTTGTGGTGCCAAGGGAGGCTATGTGTTCCGGACGTGGATGATCTTCGGGAAAGGGTAATGGAAAAGGCTCACAATTCTAGGTATTCAGTACACCTAGGTTCTACGAAGATGTATCATGATCTCAAAGAGATTTATTGGTGGAATGATATGAAGAGGGGTGTGGCGGACTTTGTGGCTCGGTGTCCGAATTGTTAGCAAGTGAAGGTCGAGCATCAGAAGCCCGGTGGGTTGACGCAGCTTATGGAAATACAAATGTGGAAATGGGAGATGATCAATATGAACTTTATGTTCGGGTTACCCCGCACTCAGCGCAAGTTCGACTCAATTTTGGTGATAGTGGATCGACTCACGAAATCGGCTCACTTATTGCTAGTAAAGTCCATCGATATTGCGGAACAGTACACTTAGTTGTATATCAAGGAAATAGTCAGACTCCATGGCACTCCAGTATCTATTATCTCGGATCGGGAGGCCCAGTTCACAACTAACTTTTGGACAAAATTTCAGCAAGGTTTGGGTACGCAGGTAAATCTCAGCACAGCATTCCACCCACAGGCTGATGGACAGGCTGAGCGGACCATTCAGACTCTTGAAGATATGTTACGGGCTTGTGTATTAGATTTCAAGGGTAGTTGGGATGATCACTTTCCACTTATAGAATTTTCTTATAATAACAGTTTCCATGCTAGTATTCAGATGGCCCCATTTGAGGCATTGTACGGAAGGAGGTGTAGGTCTCATATTGGATGGTTCGAGGTTGGAGAGGCAGAAATGCTAGGACCGGATCTTGTGCACCAAGCTATGGAAAAATTTAAAGTCATTTAGGAAAGGATGAAGACTGCTCAGAGTCGTCAGAAATCCTATGCGGACGTTTGTCGAAGAGATTTCGAGTTTCAAGTAGATGATTGGGTATTCTCTAAGGTGTCTCCCATGAAAGAAGTGATGTAGTTTTGGAAGAAAGGGAAATTGAACCCTAGGTATTTCGGGCCGTACCAGATTGCTCAAAGGATATGACATGTGGCTTATAGGCTGGAATTGCCCCCTGAGATGTCATTAGTGCACCCAGCGTTTCATGTGTCCATGTTGAAGAAGGTGATTGGGGATCCATCCGCCATTGTGTCGGTTGAGACGGCTGAGATTAATGAAGGATTGTCATATGAAGAGGTTCTAGTTGCTATTCTTGATAGGCAAGTCTGTAGATTGAGGAACAAAGAGATTGCTTCTGTTAAAGTATTGTGGCAGAATCAACAAGTCGAAGAAGCCACAGGGGAAGCGAAAAATGAAGTGAAAGAGAAATATCCCCACTTGTTTGAATAAGTCCGGTAGTGGTTTTGAAAGTTGTCATTCCTAAGCAATTATATATTGTGATAAATTTCTTGCAAGAACACTTCACTCCCCTAATTACCGTACTATTGTAAATTCTCAAACTTTGTGCCATAAATATATATATGTTGTTGTGATTAGTTGGGTTGTGTGACACTCATTGAAATAGCTGAATTATGTGCAACTCATTGTAATAGTTGAATTATGTGCAAATTTGTGGAATTAACCGAACTATGTGAGGCTTGTGGAAGTAATTGAATTATATGTAGCTTGCTGAAATGATCGGATTATGTGTAAGTTGATAGAGTAATTGGTAATGTGCGGAATTGGTTAAACATGTGTTTCGAGGGCTCTCTGACAGGTAGATAGGCCTAATTACAAAGGAAACTCTGGAAAAAATTTCAGGAAATATCGGAGTTAGTAAAAATTTGGGGGTTGGCTTATTTTGTGTTTTTCCTACTCTAGTGATTCCCCGATCCTCATTCGAGGACGAATGATTTTAAGTGGGGGAGAATGTAAAGACCCGTAAAATTTTATGGCTAAAAATAATGCCCAAATAGGTCCCTGTGTTTTTATAACTGTAGAAATTCTTAAAACGGACTCCTTTTGAGTAAAAGTACCCGGGACTTAAAACATATAATTTTCCAGATTTGCGCAGGTCTGCGGTCCACTATGCGATCGCAGATCAGGTTTGCGGACCGCATAGTGGTCGCATACTTGGACAGTTTGTTGTCCATTTTAAGGACATCTATAAGACCTGGAATGTGATTGCATTTCACGAATGTGGGCCGCATCGTTGTCGCATTCTTGCACCTTAACTTTTGCGGAAGGAGTTATTCGACACACTACACGATCACATAACAGGTATGCGGACCGCATAGTGGTCGCATACCTGGGCAGTCTACTTTTCTTTTTGGCCCATTTGAGGGCGAATTATGCAACAGGAATGCGGGACTATTAAAATTCTAATTATATACCCGACCCCCAGTTCATTAAAACACATACCCCTTTCATTTTAAGCTCATTTTCTGATAAATTAGAGAGAGAGAGTTCCAACTTCATCAAATTTGTTCTTCTGTCACTACTGAGACTTGGAATTGATCAAGTAGGACACCATTTTCTTCACTACAAGAGGTAAGCTTATACCCCATCAACCTAAATTTCCAGATTTTTGTTAAAATGAAACATGGTTAGGTGAGTTCATGAAGATGGGGGTAGGAGTCTTGCATGCATGTAACCAACTAGTCATAATCTAGTAAAAGGAAATGGGTTAGAGTAATCTTTCACTAAAAAGAGGCCATTTAATCTAAAGGAACACCTAGTGTTTGATAGAATGCTCAAGTGAGTTCAAGACATGATCATTATTCCTAATTCTAAGTTCAATTATGCCACATTGTGAACTAGATTGAAGGTGCTAGAAGGTCCGGTGAATTGTGGTAGAAAATTAAACGGGAATTCCTATTCAAGGTATGTATGGCTAACTTTAATCCTTGTATAGTCATCTTGTTAGTGTCCGAGCACTAGGTATGAAATTCTTGCTTGAGCATAAGTGAATTGATTGCCCTGCTGTGTCGAGGTGTAAGACTTCATTCCTTGAATTCCTTAGTCGATTATCATGTTATATGAGCTTGAAAAAAGGTGATTCTTTGTGCTTACTCTATCATGTGCAAAGTTTATTAAATGTTGAATACGTCGGTATGAGAGGTTCTGCTGCAAACGAAAGAAGTGATAATGAAACAAAGTGTTGAATGTATCTAAGTGCTAAATGTTGTGTAGTAAATAATAGAAAGGAAACAGGGATAAACTAATTGACCTATGTGTTGATGGCATACCGTATATGACTCACTGTTTGATAAAGATTTCTATGGCCTCGATTTTATATGGTTACCTGGTTGTTACGAATGAGTAACTAAAGGTTGTGTAGCAAATGATAAGTGAATGTAGGCTGATTTTTTTGAGTTAAATGATTGTGGTAACACCATATATCAATTACTGATTGGTAAGGATCATTGTGCCTTGATTTCACATAATTATTGGTTGATATGAACTTATGTTCTTCATGATGAAGATTCTTGTGATAATATTTTTGTTGGTTATTGCTGTGAAATGTGATTGTAAGGTGGGATCGGGTTGCACGCCGCAACACGAAGTAATAAGGGTGGAGAGGTAATAAGGGTGAATTGCGATTGTACGGTAGTATCAGGTTGCGCGCGGCAACACGAAGTAATAAGGGTGGAGAGTTAATAAGGGTGAGATGAGAATGTACGGTTGGATCAGGTTGCGCACCGCAACAGATGAATAATTGAAATGAGTAACTGTGGAATCTCCATTTGTAACTTCCTGTATATCTGCGTGGTACTTGTGTGATTACCCTGACTGTCTCCCAATTGTGTATTGTGTGATTCTACTTGGAATAAACTTTGTTCATACATGCTAGTACTATTCAATGGTACAACGTCCCTTTTGTCGGGGGCGCTACATATTTTATATGGATGTAGGTAGTTCCACAGTAGGTAGCTCAGACCGCTGATAGTGGTGTTTCCCCTTCATACCTTCAGCAAATCCAGTGAGCCCCACTTCTTCTTGTGGCCGTGTGTAGTCTATATCATCTCTTTTGTATATGTTATGTCTTTTAAGGTATAGTCGGGGCCTTGTTGCCAGCAAGTATTGTGTAAACCCCTAGTATTTCTATGAATAGAGTCATTTATGAAAGGTTCGTATTTTGTTCGTTTTTTTGTATTATTTGGATCATGCCAAAAAGAAAGAAGGGATAGCTTTAACATACCTAGGTCGATTCTCTTGACAACCCCTCTAACAGCCATTAATTGCAACAAAACACGTGACAGCAAGATCGGAGTAGGAAAAAATCCGTATGATATTCTTGAGAAAGATTGCACTATACTCCCTTAGAATCACAAAATTCCGTTGCTATTACACAATATAATTTCGTGCGAATTTCTTCACAATTTTAGGAACTGTCGTTGCTATTTTAACATAAAGTCCCATATGAACTCCAAAATCTCCTCCAAAAATGGATTTTTGAAATCCATTAAACACAAGTGAAAAGATGACTAACATGATTTTTTTTTAAATGGCTTAGGATTCACACTTAGATACAAGCTTAAGGTTTGCAAGACTCAGAAGCACACCCCATCCAAGACTAGGTTTTACCAGATCCCCAGCTATAGGATTCACGCTTTTAAAATCCCTAGCACATGAACACTCCTAACAATCCATGCACAAAACCAACCCAACCTTAGTAGCTCCAACCTAACCACCATTGGATCCCAAGCCAAACTCAACCCCAATTGGCTTAAGTACAAGAGCATAGCAAGGGGCTGACGATGTAAAGAACACAATTGTAATGATGTAAAGATGATAGTCATTCTTTCCACGTTTTTGAGGGCTAAGTGCATATAGTCCATGTGTCTTTCTAATCTAGTGGCCTAAATCAAGAGTAATTAGACCCTTTTCTACTTGCTTCCACGTGGGGGGCTTTGTCCCCACCTACAATTATCCGCAAATCCTTAATTACATGGCTAATCTCCTATTTAACCAATAATTAACAAATATCCACATAATTAAGAATTATCTCAAATTACTTAAAATACTACTATTTTTTAATATAGTTTATACATCATATTATCAGGGTCATATGGTATCTTGTATGGCACTAATTTATAAATATCGGGTATTATAGCTCGGACCGTATTTTATCCCAAATTGCCAAACTTCGACGAAATTTATTTTCTTCGATTCTCTTACCCTCTCACCTTCATGAATTTACTTATCACTTGTTTAAAATAATATAATACTTATTATCCCAAGATAATCTCATTCCCGGACTTATGTTGCTTAACTAACGACGAAACTTTAACGTACGAAAAATGCGGGATGTAACATCTCATTTCCGAGCTTATATCAATTTACTTATGGAGTACTTCCACTTACGAAAACATGGGGTGTAACAAATAATCAGTCTCATCATGTTTTTCATGTAATATAAATCAATTGACAATTCGGTAATATGCTGAGTAAATACTGTGTAATATCAATATTCATGTTTGGGGAGGTTTCAATGAATGTATTATGTAATCGTTATAACTATAATGGTAGTCCCTAATCGAGGGAAATGGGTAATGGTATGCTAATTCTACCTTCCCACTAGCAAGGGTTGTAATGGTAATCGGTAATTACAAGGTGCACCAGGTCTAACGAACCCGATGTTAGCTACGAGATCCTTCAAAGTCTACTCCCATTTATACTTGTCTCTGTAATCCGTATATACTCAAAGGAAAATATTATAAAACAATATAGGGCATTTTGGTTCTTATCAAATCATTTAATTTCATTTCGATAAAAGTAAATTGAAGTAATGGTAAAACATATCTAGTGACAACGAGAATGTCCAAAACAACAGTAGTCATCTCAAACAACCATTTCGGTATCATATCGAGTAAAAGACGTATCACATATGCAACTCAAAATAATCGGTAACATATTCATATTAAAAATCATGTATAAATCATGCAAGTTATGAAAATCCAAAATGCGGTAAGATTACTATTCATAGTTTCTTGCAGGAATACCAAATGTGTCACCTCGAGAACTTCATTCAACTTCTTCAACTACATTCTTTAAAAAAACCAATCTATGTATTAACTTCGTGAATTACCAACTATCCTTCAAATCTAGTTAACTCCCATGCTTCCATTCCTACGGAACTGAGCATTGATTCTTTGTCTATCACTTAAGTAGCACATATATACATAGGAAATGTATCTTGTTCTCTATTTGTTCTTACACCCTGATTAATATAACTATTTGTAGGAGAAGAGAAGAATTTTAATTTTTTTGCACAAAAACTATATTCTTCTCGTCAATTAGTACTTGTATCAAATACTCCTAATTTGTACACTACAAGGCTTGGTATAAACTAAAAGAATCTTTATTTAATCTAATAGGAAATTCATTATTTTGCTAGGTAAGAACACATTGAGTTGTTAGTGTTGTTTCTATCCCTTGCTTAGTGAAATAATAACTACCAGTATGTTAGGGATTGAGAAAATATATTTACCTTGCTAGGTAAGAACACATTAAGTTTTTCCCCTTTTCTTTTGCCTTTGAATGCTTCAATGCTTATGTTTCTTTTTAGCCACAGCTTTGCTTCTTTCCCCTTTTCCCTTTTCTTCGTTTTTTGTTTTTCTCCAGAAAATGGGCTTCGGCCCTTTTTGTTTCAATCCTAATCCTTTTTTAATTATTAGTTAGTTTCTTTTGTTGGACTTAAATTATTCACTAAATATCCAATATGTCCTCATTTAAAATATTGGAGTATTATATCATCCCCGCCTTATGAAATTCGGTCCCCGAATTTATAATAAGTGCATACATGCAGACTGAAATAAATAGGGATACTTCTCTTGCATATCTTTTTCTACTTCCTAAGTAGCTTCTTCAACGGTATAATTTCTCCATAAGACTTTCACGAACACAATTCTTTTGACCATAGCTTCCTTACTTGCCTATCAACAATGGCCATCGGCTCCTCCTCGTAAGACAACTTCTCATCGAGCGGTGTAGTTTGTGCGTCAAGCACCTGAGATGAGTCTGATATACATTTTCTTAGCATTTAGACATGAAACACTGGATGAATAAAGGACAACGTAGGAGGAAGTCCCAAACGATAAGCCACAACTCCCACTCGGTCTATTATCTCATACGGTCCTATAAACCTGGGGCTCAACTTGCCTCTTTTCCCAAACAGCATCACACCTTTCATAGGGGAGACTCATAGGAACACTTTGTCCCCAATTGTGAACACTAAATCTCTTTTTCTATCTACATAAGACTTTTTCCTACTTTGAGCCATGAGCAATATCTACCTGATTAATTGGACCTTATCAATAGCTTGTTGTACTAATTCTGGTCCCAATAAGTTAGTATCACCGGCTTCAAACCATCCGATAGGAGAACGACATCTTTTACCATATAATTCCTCGTACGGTGCCATTTGAATACTGCACTGGAAGCTATTATTGTAAGCGAACCCAGCTAAGGGTAGATAAGCATCACAACTATCTCCAAACTCAATAATACAAGCTATCAACATATCCTCCAAGATCTATAAAGTATGTTCTGGATGCCCGTCTATTTGTCGATGAAATGGAGTGCTAAGATCTATTTGTGTACCCAATGCTTCTTGGAAAGATTTCTAAAATTGTAGGTAAACTGTGATCCTCTATCAGATATGATGGATACTGGAAATCCATAAAGCCAGACAGTTTCATTCATAAATATCTCTGCATACCTCACTCCAACATATGAAGTCTTTACTGGAAAAAAGTGTGTTGATTTTGTCAATTGATCTACAATAACCCATACAGAGTCATAACCTCTAAAGGTTCGTGGTAGACCGGTGACAAAATCCATAGTAATTCTTTCCCATTTCCACTCTGGAATCTCAATTTGTTGTAGTAGTCCAATTGGTCGCTGATGCTCAGCCTTGACCTGCTGACAAGTCAAACAACTAGAAACAAAGTTAGGAACATCTATCTTCATACCTTCCCACCAATAAAATTGCTTTAGGTCATGATACATTTTAGTAGATCCAGGATGTATAATGTATCTAGATTTGTAGGATTCTTCAAGAATTGCTTGTCTCAACCCATCTACGCCTGCTACACATAGCATGTCGCCCATTTGAAGAACACCATCACTTTCAACAATCATATTCTTGTTTTTACCATCTAAGGCCTCATCTCTGTATTTGCATAATATTTCATCCTCATATTGAGTGGCCTTAATGCGCTCAACTAATGAAGACTTAACTTGAGCACAAGCCAACAATGTATTTGAATTTCCGACACCAAATCTAATACATGTATTTACTACTATTTGAATATCTTTGTCCAAAATTCTCTTTGCAAGAGCTATATGTGCCAAACTCCCCGTAGATGTTTTGCTCAATGCATCAGCCACCACATTGCCTTTTCCAGGATGATACAAAATAGAACAATCATAGTTTTTGAGTAGTTCCATCCACTGACACTGCCGAAGATTCAGATCTCCTTGCTGAAAGATATACTTTAGACTTTTATGGTTAGTATAAATCTCACAAGTTTCGCAATATAGGTAATGCCTCCAAATTTGTAAAGCAAATACCACTGCAGCCATCTCCAAATCATGTGTAGGATAGTTTTCTCGTGCTTTTTAATTGTCTCGAAGCTTAAGCAATAACGCGACCATTTTTCATGAGAACACATCCTAATCCCACCCTTGATGCATCACAGAACATCGTAAACTCCGAAACCTGATGGTAAGGCTAATATTGGTGTAGTTGTCAAACATGTTTTGAGTTTTTGAAAGCTCTGCTCACATTCCTCCGTCCACTGAAACTTTGCATTTTTCTGTGTTAGCTTGGTCTGTGGCATTGCTATTTTGGAGAAATATGCACAAAAATGCCTGTAATAGCCTGCTAAGCCTAAAGAATTGGGATTTTCTGTAGGAGAAGTAGGTCTGGGCCATTTCTGCCCAACTTCGTTCTTCTTAGGATCTACCATAATTCCATCTTTGGATACAACATGCCCCAGAAATGATACTGAGTCTAGACAAAATTCACACTTTGAGAATTTAGCATAAAGCTGATAATCTGACAATGTCTACGACATAGTCCTGAGATGATTATCGTGTTCTCCTTGGCTACGAGAATATATCAGGATATCATCAATAAATACTATTACAAATCTATCGAGAAACGGCTCGAACACCTTATTCATTAAATCAATGAATACAACTGGAGCATTAGTCAGTCCGAAAGGTATCACAAGAAACTCATAGTGCCCGTATCTAGTTCTGAAAGCAGTCTTAGAAATATCTTCATCTTTGATTCTAAGTTGATGATAACCAGAACGGAGGTCAATCTTTGAAAAGTGGGCAGCTCCTTGTAACTAATCAAACATGTCGTCTATACGAGGCAAAGGATATTTATTGCATATTGTTATCTTGTTCAACTACTTGTAGTCAATACACATTCTCAAGGATCCATCTTTCTTCATTACGAACAGTACTGGTGCACCCCATGGTGATACACTAGGTCTGGTAAAACCCTTATCTAGCAAATCCTGCAACTGTTGCTTTAGCTCCCTCAACTCCACTGGTGCCATCCGATATGGGGGTATTGATATGGGATGTGTGTCAGGTGGCAAGTCAAAACCAAAATCTATTTCTCGTACTGGAGGCAATCCTAGTAAATCCTTAGGAAATATATCAGAAAATTCTCTCACTACTGGTAGATTTTCTATACTAATTGTTTCCTTTCTTGTGTCATTTACAATAGCTAAGAGACCCAAGCAACCTTTCTTCAGAGGTCGTTGAGCTTTCATAAAAGATACAACTTTGCAAATCTCTAGAACCTGACTCCCTCTTAGAATAAAACTAGGATCATTCGGTATCTCAAACTTAACTATCTTTGCATAAGAAGATAACCAATCCATTCCCATCAGCATGTCAAAGTCAATCATATCAAGTACAATAAGGTCAGCTAAAATATTTCTACCCTCAACTCGAATCTGACAAGCGCGATACACATATTCAACTAATGAAGACTCTCCAACAGGAGTAACAACTAGAAAAGGATCATTCAATAGCTCAAGTTGTCTACCAAACATCAAACCAAAGTACGAGGACACATAGGAGTGAGTAGATTCCAGATCAATCAATGCAAGTGCATCGAATGAACAGACGAAAAGAATACATGTGACCATAACATTCGAGGTCTGAGCATCATGTCTAGTAAATGCAAAAACTCCCGCCTGACCTCTACCAGCATTCCTGTCTCCTTGATTCATAATAGCATGGTCTCCAGCACCTCGACCTCTATTTCATGTACCTGTAGCACCTAAAGTATTACGAGTAGTCTGAGTAGGGGCAGCTTCTTGAATGGAAGCCTGGTTGAAATTTCTCGGAGGCTGAGGGCAATGCCTCAAGTGATGTCCCAAACTGGCCACATTGAAAGAACTCTCCAGTTAGAACAGTATATTGGCCCAAATGTGATCTACCACATGTCTGGTAGACTGGAGTAGTGGCATATATCTTACTAGAATTATGATGTCCATATGATAATGGACCCCTAGTTCCTTTTCTGTAATGTGGTCTGTATGTGGATTGTGAAGACATGTGTGTCCCTGTCTGAAAACCCTGTTGTTGCTGTCCATGATTTCCTGCTCTTCGATTTTTATGAAAAACTCCATTGAAAGACCCTCATGTCTTGGCCTTCTTACGTAAATTACTAGTTGCGCGCTCATCACGTCCCTTGTTTTCAATATTTCTAGCAAGGTCGACTACATCAGAGTAGGATAAAGTTTTCATCTATGGGGCTACTGCAGTGTATAGACACCAACAAATCCATTAACAAACCGCTAAACTCGATCTTCTTCGGTAGGCACTAACTAAGGAGCATATCTAGCCAGCTTACAAAACTTGGTGTTATATGTTGACACATCCATATCTGGAGTCTAAACCAATCTCTCAAAGTCTCTAGCATATTTTTGCATCAGGTTGTCTGGAAGGAAATTATTCATGAACAACTTAGTGAACTCGTCCTATGTTAGTGGTGTTGCTCCTGCTGACCTTCCTTGCAACACAATTTCATACCATGTATTGGCCATATCCTCTAGTTTGTATGTTGCGAGCGCCACGACTCTCTTACTAGAATATCCAAGAACACGTAATTCCTTGAGTGTCCCATCCAAGAAACATTGAGGATCTGCTGAATTATCGGAAAATGTGAATTTTGGTGGTTTCAATTTCGGGAACTCTTGCAGGGATACCTCCTTATTCCCGAAAGTCTGAGTCTGTGCAGGTGCTTGTGTCTGTGAAGTAGCCTGGGGAGCTGAACCCCCACTCTGAGTAGGCACTAATGTCTTTAACACATTCAATAACCTTGCCACTGTATTTGTAGGTAAGGTAACAGTAGGTACAACAGTTGGCACCGGTGATGGAGCATCATGAACCCCATGTTCTTGCACTTGATCTGGCATAGTAGCTTGGGGTTGACCAATGTTCCTAACTTCAGGTTGTGGAGGAGCCTGTCTTCTGGTTTGATGAACCCTATCTTGACTGCTACCACGTCTAGCACGTCCAGCACCACGTCTAGAAGATGAGGCTGTGCGTGTCCTAGCCATTTGTGAAAGAAATACTCCAAAGTCAATATCAAGTTATCTCAACGCACGATCAAAGAATGAATGAAGGGAAAACATTCCTAGATGTTCTGTAGCCTCAAGATCATAATTATGGGTGCCTACATACCCATGAACAAGACTCTACTAAACATTGCTCCATGACTTGGTACCTAAAGCCTAAGCTCTGATACCAACTTTGTCACGACCTAATTTAAGATCATGACCTACACTTAGGAGCAAGTGGCCCCAAGTAAGTCTCATCGGTATTTTATAGAAAATCGGACAGAGTTTCCCCTGTTTTTGGACTATCCGAAAAATTTTCCTGTCTCAAATCAACAACCAAACATCCTAATATCAATTCAAATGACAATGATTTTATCAATTAAACAAAACAAATATCTACCATTAATAGTCCACCCACTAATAGCTAAAAATACTACTTTATCTCCAACTTTGATAAGAATGAGCGATACTCAACATAAGCCTATAATAACAAAAGAATACTCAAGACACTAAAAGAATGACTATGGAGCGACTCTAAGAGTTCAAAGAAAAGACCATAACAATAAATAAAATCTCTGCACATGCGAACAAGTACTAGGATCACCCAGAACTATCAACATGTGCGCTCTAATTAACGAAATCCTCGCTCGCTTCAACTGTTGTTTCTATAAAAAAAAACTAGCGGGGAATGAGTCGCTAGCTCAGTGAGTACTAACACTTAACCACAACCGTTTTTATTGGGGACAAGTCAGAGAACATGCTAGTATGTTAAAAAAAAAATATCATAAAAATGTCCTTTCATAAATAATAAACAATAATCAGTCTCATCATGTTTTTCATGTAATATAAATCAATTGACAATTTGGTAATAAGCTTGGTAAATACTATGTAATATCAGCATTCATGTTTCGATGAATGGATCATGTAATCGGTATAAATTTGGACTTCTTCGAAAGAAGTCAAAAATAGTGGTAATCCCTACTCGAGGGAAATTCAGTAACGGTATGCTAGTTCTACCTTTTCACTAGTGACGGCTGTAAAGATAATCGGTAATTACAAGGTGCACCAGGTCTAACGAACCTGCTGTTAGCTACTGGATCCTTCAAAAATCTACTCCCATTTATACTCATAGGAAAATATTTTAAAACAATATAGGGCATTTCGGTTCTTATAAAATCATGTAATTTTATTTCGATAGCAGTAAACTTGAAGTAATGCTAAAACATATCTAGTGACAACAAGAATATTTAAAATAATGGTAATCATCTCAAATAACCATTCTATTATCATATCAAGTAAAAGACATGTCCTATATGCAACTCAAAATAATCGGTAACATATTCATATTAAAAATCATGTGTAAATTATGCGATGTAACGACCCGACCGGTCGTTTTGAGAGTTATAGCCATATTTACCCATTTTTTCTTCTTTTGTAATTTACAACTGTATTATGTCTTAACGGGTTGGTTGGTTTGGCTCCGGAGTGCGTTCGGAGTGAATTGAGACAGTTAGTCTCTTAATTTGAAGCTTAAGTTGGGAAAAAAAATTGACTGGATGTCGATTTGTATGTAAACAACCTAGGATTTAAATTTTAATGGTTCTATTAGCCCCCCTGGGTGATTTTGGACTTAGGAGAGCTTCGGGAATATGATTTGGAGGTCTGCAATAGAATTAGGCTTGAATTGGAAAATGTTGGAATTTTGGCGATTTTGACCGGCAGTGAAAATTTTGATATCAGGTTTGGATTGGATTTTTGGAAGGTAGAGTAGGTTCGTGGTGTCATTTATTACTTGTGTGCAAAATTTGAGGTCAATCGGACGTGGTTTGATAGGTTTCAGCGTCGTTTGCGGAATTCAGAAATTTAGAAGTTTATTAGGCTTGAATCCATGTGTAATTCGTGTTATTATGTTATTTGAGGTGGTTTGAGGTTTTGAATAAGTTTTTATCGGGTTATAGGACCTGTTGATATGCTTGGTTGAGGTCCCGAGGGCCTCGGTGTGATTTTTGATAGTTAACGGTTTAATTTGAGTTGAGGCTTTGCAGTTGAAGTGTTGCTGCGACTGGTGTAACTGCACTTGCGGAGTGGGTACCGCACGTGAGATGCCGAAGAAGCGAGGTTAGGAATGCAGATGCGGCCAATGAGGATCTTGGCAGAGGGCGCAGATGCGATGGCATTCGCGTACATGCGTTTGTCGCAGAAGCGGATTTCGGGACGCAGGTGCGTGTTTGTACCGCAGGTGCGATGTGACTCCCGCACCTGCGAAGAGCGCAGGTGTGGTCACTTGATCATAAGCGTAGGTAGTGTTTAAGTGGGTTTCCACAACTGCGGATCTTTGTCCGCAGATGCGGCAATAGAGTCGCAGGTGCGAGAAGCTTGGGCAGAGTATATAAAAATGGGACTTCAAGATTTTTCACCATTTTCATCATTTTTAGCTCAGAGTTTGTGGATTTTGAGAGGGATTTCGAAGTAATCACTGAGGTAAGTTGCCTGAGCCTATTTATCTTCAGTAATGGTTTTTCCCCACTGATTTTACACCTAATTAGTGAGATTTTGAAGTGAAATTTGGGGGTTTAGGACTTGGGAATTGGAGAGTGAATTTTGGGGTTTTGGAGGGGCAAATGACGTCGTATTTTGATAAATTTGTTAAGGTTAGACTCATGAGTGAATGGGCTTTCGGATTTTGTGACTTTCGTCGGGTTTCGAGATGTGGGCCCCGGGGGGAGCGGGGTTTGAGCCGATTTTGGATTTTGGCTATTTTAGTAGTTTTCTTGTGGAATTGATCCTTTTAGCCTATATTGATTATCTCGTACTATTTGTGGTTAGATTCGGGGCATTTAGAGGCCGATTCGATAGGCAAGGAAATTTCGGAGTTGGATTTTTGCACGGTTGAGGTAAGTAACAGTCTTAAATCTGGTTTTGAGAGTATGAAACCTGAAATTTTGTATGATGTGATCAATTGGAGGTGACGCACAAGCTAAGTGACGGGCATGTGAGCGTGCACCGTAAGGGATTGTGACTGGGTTCGTCCCCTGAGACTATAAACTCGAATAGCCCATTGTTATTACCTGTTATTCCTTGTCTTTTAGCAATTTGACTGCCTTTCATTTTACAAACCATGCTTAAGCCATATGATATCACTGTTAGGACCCGCAATGATCGTATACTTGTTGAATTGAGTGCTAATTTTTGTATTGTACTCAGTCACCATCTTAATTGTGTATCATATCTCTGTTCTCTCTCATTTCTTGTTAATACTTGTTGTATTCTATGTTTGGGATGCATATTCTGATTTTTGTAAGCCTGAGAGGCTGGAGAGGTTAGTGACTGAGATAGGGCCTAAGTGTCGAACTGTGAGCTATGTGAGGTATATGGATTGGGTTGCACGCTGCAATAAGCCTTCGGGCTATATATATATATATATATATATATATATATATATATATATATATATATATATATATATATATATATATATATATATATATATATATATATATATCTATTATGGATCAGATTGCACGCCACAACAAGCCTTCAGCCTATATATATATATATATATTATGGATCGGGTTACACGCCGCAACAAGCCTTCGGGTTATATATATTATGGATTGGGTTGCACGCCGCAACAAGCCTTGGGATATTTATATATATTATGGATGGGGTTTCACGGTTCAACAAAATTGGATCGGGTTGCACGCCGTAGCGATATAGCGCTTGGGCTGAAGGAGCCCCTCCGGAGTCTGTACACCCCCAGTGAGCACAGGTACCTATTGAGACTGAGTATTGAGATAGAGAGCCGAGTGTATGAGTTGTTGAGATGAGTTGAGTGATTGTTGACTTGAGAGGTTGTACTTGATTTTAAATTATTGTTGCACTTAACTGTTATTTATCGTTGTTGTGAAATTTCTGAAAGATTTATTTCTTGTTTACTTGAGCTCGAACTGATTTGACTTGAACTGCCGAATTTGAAAGCATTTTCACTCTCTACTGAAAACCTCTAAAATGAACCATATTTACATAGCTGGTCACTGTTTATCAGTTCCTTATTTATTTCTGTTACTTACTGAATTGGTTGTACTCACGCTACACCATGTGCTTCATGTACAGATCCAGGTATGTCTGGTCACAGAGGGTGTTGATCTCGTGCGTAGCTGATTATCGGAGACTTACGATGTAGATACCGGTGTCCGCGGTCCTTGACTCTCCTTTATTATTATCTTTTCTCTCTTGTATTGGCATTTGTCACAGACTATAGTAGACTCTATTTCTAGACTGATTGTTAGATGCTTATGACTTAATGACACCCTGATGTCGGGCTATTATTTTGTACTTGTGTTTTGGGTTTTACCCTGTTGTTATGTAATCCTCCAGTTAATTTAATTGCCTTATCTCATTTTTGTCATATATTGAAAGCATATTGAAAATGTCGACTTGCCTAGTTCCACGATAGGTGCCATCACGACGGGTTAGGTATTTGGGTCCTGACAAGTTGGTAGTACAACCTAGGTTACATAGGTCTCACGAGTCATGAGCAGGTTTAGTAGATCTTGCGGATCGGTACGGAGACGTATGTACTTATCTTTGAGAGGTTGCAGAACCTTTCGGAAAACTCCACATTCTTGAATTGTTGTCGTGAGAATCTATTGAGTTTGGTAACTAAACATATGTTGTTTCATTCTCTCACAGATGGTGAGGACTCGTACTACTGGGCAGGATGAACAGCCACCAGTACCACCAGCCAGGGCCGCGAGAGGCCGGGGTAGGTGTAGAGGTGCAGCCCGCACAACAGCTGGGGCAGTACCTACAGATCCACCAGTTTCCCTAGGTCAGGACCAGGTCCCAGTTGTGGAGACACCACTGGGACCAGCTCAGGCACCACATGTGCCCATCATGATTCCTGGCCTTCAGAATGCCTTTGCTCAGATTTTTACAATGTGCACCAGCCTTGCTCAGGCGGTCTCTATTTTGACGATCGCTGCCACTTCTCAAGTCGGGGGAGGCACTCAGACTCCCGTCGCTCGCACACCTGAGCAGGTAGTAAAGGGACTCCAGACACCAAGAGGAACCACCAACCCAGCCGGTTGCAGCTCCTCAAGACTATGTGGTTTTTGCTATGCCTGAGGATGAGAAGCATAGGTTGGAGAGGTTTGGGAGACTCCAACCTTCATATTTCAGTGGTGCAGAGGCAGATGATGCACATGGCTTCTTGGATAGGTGTTAGAGGATACTCCGTAAAACATGTATTTTGTAGACCAGTGGAGTCTCATTCACTACCTTTCTATTCTCTAGGGCTGCATTCAGTTGGTGGGAGGCTTACGAGAGGCGTAGGCTGGTTGGCGCAACACCCCTTACCTGGCAGCAGTTCTCTATTATCTTTTTTTGGAGAAGTTCGTGCCTCAGTCCCGTAAAGTGGAGCTGCGTAGACAATTTGAGAAACTTCGTTAGGGTGATAGGTCTATGACGTAGTATGAGCTGTGATTATCGGAGTTGGCATGTCATGCTATCTGGCTGGTTCCCTCATACAGGGAGAGGATCATGATGTGGCCTCACTGAGCAGCTGCGATTTCTTATGACCGAAGACAGTGTCTGGTGCTACATTTGATGAGTTTGTCGACATTGCTCGTCAGATTGAGATGGTCTGCAGTCAGGAGAGGGTTGAAAGGGAGGCCAAGAGGCCTCGTGGACAGGTTGAATTTGGCAGTGCTTCTTCTGGGGGTCAGTTCCAGCACGGTAGAGGTCGTCCTTTCATACATGTTCAGACGGCTCGCCCAGTTCACTGTGGGGCATTATCTGGCCATGGTTCTCATAGTTATCAGTAGGGTCCTTCATCTCTCGGTCCTTCATGCTAGGTCCGTCTGCCAGTTATCCCGATGCTCGGGGCTCTCTTCAGTCCCTAACACTAGCACCCGGGAGTTGCTATGAGTGTGGAGAGTCTGGTCACATGAGGAGAGAGTGTCCCCGTATAGTGGGAGGTCCCGTTCCGCAGAGGAGCAAGTCTATGTCAGCAGCACCAATTGCTCCACCACCCGTTCAGCCAAACTGGGGTGTAGCTCAGTCAGATAGAGGTCGCCCGAGAGGGGAGGCCGATAAAGCGGTGGCCAGTCATGTTTCTATGTCGTCCCTGCCAGACCAGATGCTATGGCTTCAGATGATGTGATTACAGGTATTGTCTCAGTTTGCCACAGAGATACCTCTGTATTATTTTACCATGGTTCAACTTATTCATATATTTCCTCATATTTCGCTCATTTTTTGGATATGCCCCGTGAGTCTTTAGTTTCATATGTTCATGTATCTACTCCTGTGGGCGATACTATTATTGTGGATCGTGTATATCGATCATATGTGGTGACTATTGGGAATCTGGAGACCATAGTAGATCTTTTGATGCTCAGTATGTTTGATTTTGATGTGATATTGGGTATGGATTGGTTGTCTCCATGTCATGCTATTCTAGATTGTCACGCTAAAATTGTGACATTGGCAATGACGCGGTTGCCGAGGGTTGAGTGAAGTGGCTCTATAGATTATTCCCAGCAGAGTGATTTCATACTTGAAGGCTCAACGGATGGTTGAGAAAGGTTGTCTATCATATTTGGCTTTTGTGATGGATGTTAGTGTAGAGGCTCCTGTATGTTCATGTGGTGCGTGATTTTCCAGATATGTTTCCTGCATACCTGTCGGGCATGCCGCCTGATAGGGATATTGACCTTGGTATTGATTTAGTGTCGGTCACTCAGCCCATTTGTATTATTCAACTGTATCGTATGGCACCGACAGAGTTGAATCACTTGAAAGAACATCTTCAAGAACTCCTTAATAAGGGGTTTATTCGACCTAGCGTGTCACCTTGGGGTGCACCGATTCTATTTGTAAAGAAGAAGGATGGTTCTATGAGGATGTGCATTGATTACAGGTAGTTGAACAAGGTCACAGTCAAGAACAAGTATCCTTTGCCACATATTAATGATCTATTTTACCAGCTTCATAGAGCGAGGGTGTTCTCCAAGATTGATTCGAGGTCAGGGTATCACCGGCTAAAGATTTGGGATTCAAATATTCTTCAGACAGCTTTCAGGACCCGATATGGCCATTATGAGTTCCTTATGATGTCTTTAGGGCTGACCAATGCCCCAGCATCATTCACGCATTTGATGAACAGTGTGTTTCAGCCTTATTTGGACTCGTTCGTTATTGTATTCATTGATGACATCCTGGTGTACTCTCGTAACCAGGAGGAGCATGCCCAGCATTTGAGGATTGTGTTACAGAGATTGAGGGTGGAGAAGCTTTATGAAAAGTTCTCCAAGTGTGAGTTTTGGCTCAGTACAATGGAGTTCTTGGGGCAGTGGTGTCTAGTGAGGATATTCATGTGGATCCGAAGAAGATTACGGTGGTGCAGAGTTGGCCCAAGCAGTCCTCAGCCACGGTGATTCGGAGCTTTCTTGGTTTTGTAGGATATTACCATCATTTTGTTGAGGGTTTCTCATCTATTACATCACCCTTGACCAAATTGACTCAAAAGGGTTCTCCATTCATGTGGTTGAATGAGTGCGAGGAGAGCTTTCAGAAGCTCAAGCTATTGGGTGTGTTCTGATGCAGGTGGGTAGAGTGATTGCTTATGCTTCACGCCAGTTGAAGACCCATGAGAAGAACTATCCTATCCATGATCTTAAGTTAGCAGCTATTGTTCAAGCCTTGAAGATTTTGTGGCACTATGTACGGGGTTCATTCTGAGATCTACATTGATCACCTGAGTTTGCAGTATCTGTTAAAGCATAAGGATCGTAAATTGCATCAGCAGAGGTGGTTAAAGCTTCTTAAGGACTATGATATAACCATTTTGTATGATCCCGGGAAGGCCAATGTGGTGGCCGATGCCTTGAGTCTCCGGGCGAAGAGTTTGGGGAGCTTAGCGTATCTTCCAGCAGCAAAGAGACCATTTGCATTGGATGTTTAGTCCTTAGCTAGACAACTTGTCAGATTGGATATTTCGGAGCCGAGTCAGGTATTGGCTTGTGTGGTCTCTAGGTCTTCTCTTTATGATCGTATTAGGAAGCGTCAGTATGATGACCCCCATCTGCTCATCCTCCAGGACAGGGTTCGGCGAGGTGATGCTAGAGATGTGACTATTGGTGATGACGGGGTGTTGAGGATGCAAGGCCGGATATGTGTGCTTAATGTAGATGGGATACGGGAGTTAATTCTTGAGAAGCCCACAGCTCGCAGTATTCCATCCATCCGGGTGCCGCGAAGATGTACCAGGATTTGAGACAACATTATTGGTGGAGGAGGATGAAGAAGGATATAGTTGGGTTTGTGGCTTAGTGTCTCAACTATCAGCAGGTTAAGTATGAGTATCAGATACCGGGTGGCTTGCTTCAGAGGTTAGAGATCCCAGAGTGGAAGTGGGAGCGGATCACCATGGATTTTTGTAGTTGGGCTCCCACGGACTTCGAGGAAGTTCGATGCTATATGGGTGATTGTTGATCGGTTGAACAAGTCCGCGCACTTCATTCCAGTTGGTCTACTTATTATTCAGAGCGGCTGGCTGAGATTTACATCCGAGAGATTGTTCGCCTTCATGGTGTCCAAGTTTCCATCATTTCAGATAGAGGCACACAGTTTACATTACAGTTTTGGAGGGCCATGCAGCGATAGTTGGGTACTCAGTTTGAGTTGAGCACAACCATTCACCCTCAGACGGACGGATAGTCCGAGCGCACTATCCGAATATTAGAGGACATGTTACGCGCTTGTGTCATTGATTTTGGGGGTGCATGGGACCAGTTTCTACCGTTCACAAAGTTTGCATATAACAACAGTTACAATCAAGCATTCAGATGTCTATGTATGAGGCTTTATATGGGAGGCGGTGTAGATCTCCGGTGGGATGGTTTGAGCTGGGTTAGGCTCTTGGGTACGGACTTAGTCGAGGATGCATTAGACAAGGTGAAATTGATTCAGGAGCAGCTTCGCACAACACAATCTATGCAAAAGAGTTATGCTGACAGAATGGTCCGTGATGTGTCTTTCATTGTCAGGGAGAAGGTTATGCTGAAGGTATCACCCATGAAGGGTGTTTTGAGGTTTGGGAAGAGGGGCATGTTGAGCCCTCGGTTTATTGGGCCTTTTGAGGTACTTCAGAATATCGGGGAGGTGGCTTACAATCTTTCCTTGCCACCTAGCTTGTCGAGTGTGCATCTAGTATTTCATGTTTCTATGCTCCGGAAGTACGTCGGCGATCCATCTCATGTTTTGGATTTCAGCACGGTATAGTTAGATGGTGATATGACTTATGATGTGAAGTCGGTGGCCATTTTGGAGCGGCAGGTTTGGAAGTTGAGGTCAAAGTATATAGTTTCAGTAAATGCGCACTGGAGAGGTCAGCCTATGGAGGAGGCCACTTGAGAGACCGAGCGGGATATGCAGAGCAGATACGCACACCTAGTTGAGACTCCAGGCATGTTTCTAGACCCATTCGAGGACGAACGTTTGTTTAAGAGGGGGCGGATCTGGGCAGATAGCGCAGGTGCGATGGCATTCCAGCATCTGCGATGTTCACAAAAGCGGATTTCGGGGCGCATTCCGTGTTTGTACCGCAGATGCGAGGTGATTCCCGCACCTGTGAAGAGCGTAGATGTGGTCACTTGATCATAGAAGCGAAGGCAATGTTTAAGTGGGTTTCCCCAACTGCGAAACTTTGTCCGCAGAAGCGAAAATAGAGTCGCATGTGCGAGAAGCCTGGGCAGAGTATATAAAACCGGGACTTCAAGATTTTTCACCATTTTCATCATTTTTGAGCTCAGATTTTGTGGATTTTGATAGGGATTTCGAAGTAATCACTGAGGTAAGTTCCTTGAGCCTATTTATCTTTAGTAATGGTGTATCCCCACTAATTTTACACCTAATTAGTGAGATTTTGAAGTAAAATTTGGGGGTTTAGGACTTGAGAATTGGAGAGTGAATTTTGGTGTTTTGGAGGGGCAAATGACGTGGGATTTTGATAACTTTGGTATGGTTGGACTCATAGTGAATGGGCTTTCGGGTTTTGTTCGTCGGGTTTCGAGACGTAGGCCCGGGGGGATGGTTTGAGGCGATTTTAGATTTTGGGTTATTTTTGTAGTTTTCTTGTGAAATTGATCCTTTCAGCCTATATTGACTGTCCCGTACTGTTTGTGGCTAGATTCGGGGCATTTGGAGGCCGATTCGAGAGGCAAGGGCATTTCAGAGTAGGGTTTCTGTGCGGTTGAGGTAAGTAACAGTCTTAAATCTGGTTTTGAGGGTATGAAATCTGAAATTTGGTATGATGTGATCAATTGGAGGTGGCGCACAAGCTAAGTGACGGGCGTGTGAGCGTGCACCGGAAGAGATTATGACTTGGTCCGTCCCGTGAGAATACAAAGTCAAATAGCCCATTGTTATTACCTATTTTCCTTGTCTTTTAGGAATTTGACTGCCTTTCATGTTAGAAACCATGCTTAGGCCATATGATATCACTGTTGGGACCCGCAGCGGTTGTATACTTGTTGAATTGAGTGCTAATTGTTGTCTTGTACTCAGTCACCATCTTACTTGTGTATCATATCTTTGTTCTCTCTCATTTATTATTAATACTTGTTGTATTCTCTGCTTGGGCTGAATATTATGATTTCTGTGAGCCCGAGAGGCTGGAGAGGTTAGTGACTCAGATAGGGCCTGAGTACTGAACTATGAACTATGTGAGGTATATGGATCGGGTTGCACACCACAATCAATCTTCGGGCTATATATATATTATGGATACACGCCGCAACAAGCCTTCGGTAATATATATATATATTATGGATCGGGTTGCACGCCGCAACAAGCCTTCGGGCTATATATATTATGGATCGGGTTGTACGTCGCAACAAGCTTTAGGACTATTTGTATATATTATGAATCGGGTTGCACGCCGCAATGAGATTGGGTCGAGCTGCACGCCGTAACAATATAGTGCTTGGGCTGAAGGAGCCCCTCTGTAGTCTGTACAACCCCAGTGAGCGCAGGTACCTATTGAGATTGAGAGCCGAGTGTATGAGTTGTTGAGATGAGTTGAGTGATTGTTGCCTTAAGAGGTTGTACTTGCTTTTAAATTGTTGTTGTACTTAACTGTTATCTGTCGTTGTTGTGAAATTTCTAAAAGATTTATATCTGGTTTACTTGAGCTCAAACTGATTTGACTTAAACTACCGGATTTGAAAGCATTTTTACTTTCTACTGAAAACTTTTGAAATGAACCGTATTTACATAGCTCGTTGCTTCTCAGTTCCTTATTTATTTCTGTTACTTACTGAGTTAGTTGTACTCACGCTACACCCTGTACTTCATGTGCAGATCCAGGTATGTCTGGTCACAGAGGGTGTTGATCTCGTGCGTAGCTGATTATCGGAGACTTACGAGGTAGCTACCGGCGTCCGCGGTCCTTGTCTCTCCTTTATTAATATCTTTTCTCTCTTGTATTGGCATTTGGCATCGACTGTAGTAGACTCTGCTTCTAGACTGGTTGTTAGAGGCTCGTGACTTAGTGACACTCCGATGTTGGGCTATTATTCCGCACGTTGTTTTGGGTTTTACCCCATTGTTATGTAAACCTCCGGTTAATTTAATTGCCTTCTTAAACTTATATCTTTCATATATTGAAAGCATATTGAAAATGTCGGCTTGCCTAGTTCCACGATATGTGCCATCATGATGGGTTAGGTATTTGGGTCGTGACATGCAAGTTATAAAAATCCAAATTGCAGTAAGATTATTACTCACAGTACTCGTTCAGGAATACCAAACGTGCCACCTCGATCACTTTATTAAAATACTTACTTGTAACAAAATCAATCTATGTATTAACTTCGTGAATTACCAACATTTCAATCCTTCAAATCTGATTAACTCCCCTGGTTTCATTCCGGTGGAACTAAGCATTAATTCTTTGTCAATCACTTAAGTAGCACATATATAGATAGGAACTGTATCTTGTTTGCTATTTTTTCTTACACCTTGATTAATATAACTATTTGTAGAAGAAAAGAAGAATTTTATTTTGTTTGCACAAAAACTTTATTCTTCTTGTCAATTAGCACTTGTACCAAATACTCCTAATCCGTACACTAGAGTGTTTGGTATAAACTAAAAGATTCTTTATTCAATCTAATAGGAAATTCATTATTTTGCTATGTAAGAACACATTAAGTTGTTAGTGCTGTTTCTATTCCTTTCTTAGTGAAATAATAACTATCAGTAAGTTAGGTATTGAGAAAATATAGTTTACCTTGTTCTTCTTTAGCCGCAGCTTTGCTGCTTTCCCCTTTTCCCTTTTGTTCGTTCTTTTTTGTTTTTCTCCAGAAAATGTGCTTCGACCCTCTTTTTTTTCAATCCTAATTTTTTTTATTTTTTTGTTTTATTAGTTAGTACTTTTTTTGACTTAAATTGTTCACTAAATATTCAATATGTCCTCATTTAAAATATTAGGGTATTACAGTCCTCCCAAAAAATGCAGCAAAATAGAAGTTTTATGTTACCTTTAAAAAGTAGGTAAACACAATCAACCTTGTAGCAATGGACATGCATAGATCTACGGTCAATATAGGATAGAGAGGAAAACCCTAATTGTCTGGAATCTACTAATAGATCCACTTCTTCCCACACAGTAAGATGTACATTATGCAAGAAAAATATTATGTCAGACATTATTTTCTCTAACCAGAAATAGATAAAGAGGAATAGAAACGAATAACCCTTTACTAAATAAACTAACAAGGAATCTGCTGCTGCAAAAAGTAGTATAGACTTTAGGTCACCTATATTTATAGTGACATAAAACATATAACACTTACAACAGTACTTTTCTATAAATAATCTATTAAACATCATTAAACATTACTTATAGGTTGATAATTGATATAACAATCTTCTTGATCATCTTATTTATTATCTTTTTTGTTGAAAACTTAAAAATATTGTCAAAAGAATATGGATCCACGCACATTAGTAGGGATATTTGCTACTCCATTAATTTCATTAAGATCTAGATTACTCATTACCTGATCAAAATTGCTGCTTAAGGTATATTCTCAATCTCATTTTCTTCCTTGCATTGTTAGTTTGCTCTTAGTTTATGAGTAAATTATTGTGCACCATTCTGTATACCACTATTTCTGTCATCACATATCTTCTAGTCTGTTCAACACCTTGTTTAACTTGGCTTATAAAATGTATATCCTCATTTGCAGGTTAGGTATTATGAGTTTGTGTCTTGTTGATTTCACTCGCATCCTAATTTTCCCCTACTCTAATTTTCTTCTCACGACCTACGACCTCTTTTACTACGGTAACATTATATGTTACAACATCATCACAAGAGGGTTGGGGTTAAAGTGAACTGTCCAATAGAATTGATAGGAGCAATCACAACTATTTTTTCAGCTAGTTGTTGTTGGTGTCCCTCCAACTCTATCAATTGTGAATTAGATGTTAAATTGCTTTAGTTTTGCCACTAATTTCATTTTCTTTGTTATATTCTTTTTCTGGTTTTGTGTTCTAGTTGCAGCGCATTAGATATTTCTCTATTGCTTCCTTTGAGGATCCCTTGCAACAGCTTCTATATCTTACCATATCAAGTCTTAAACTTTCATTTCCTTATTTTTTTCGGGAAAAGACCAATCTACGGGCTTGAGTAGTTTCAAAAGATACAGTATATAGTTTTCATTTTCTTATGTAACATAGACATGAATAAGAGTTGTGCGAAAGACAGACATGGTAGCATTATTTCCTCAAACACATAGAAGATTGCATGATAAAGATTCCAAAAGCATAATTTATTCTAATGTTATCTGCAAATATATCAACTATATATATATATATATATATATATATATATATATATATGTGTGTGTGTGTGTGTGTGTCATTCGGCCTAGTGTATCGCCTTGGGGCGCACCGGTTCTTTTTGTCAGAAATAAAGACGGATCGCTTCGGATGTGTATTGATTATCGGCAGCTCAACAAGGTTACCATCAAAAACAAATACCCATTGCCTCGAATAGATGATTTGTTCGACCAGTTGCACGGTTCTAAGTTCTTCTCAAAGATTGATTTGCGGTCCGGGTATCATCAGTTAAAAATCAGGGAGCATGATATTCCTAAGATTGCCTTCAGGACCCGTTATGGGCACTTTGAATTTTTGGTAATGTCTTTTGGGCTAACCAACGCCCCAACAGATTTTATGGATCTTATGAATCGGGTTTTCAAACTGTTTCTCGACTACTTTGTGATTGTCTACATTGAAGATATTCTTGTTTTTTCGCGGTGTCAGGGGGATCATGCAAATCACCTCAGGGCTGTTCTGCAGACTCTTCATCAGCACCAATTGTATGCAAAGTTTTCAAAATGTGAGTTTTAGCTAGAACCAGTCACCTTTTTAGGCCATGTTGTTTCCAGGGAAGGGATTCAGGTTGATCCCCAAAAGATTACAGCGGTGAAGGATTGTCCTAGGCTTCAACGACCCCGACAGAGATTCGTAGTTTCTTGGGTTTAGCTGGGTATTATTGGAGGTTTGTGGAGGGATTCTATACCCTTTCCTCCCCATTGACTAAACTGACGCAGAAGGTGATTAAGTTCCAGTGGTCCGATGCTTGTGGAAAGATTTTTCAGGAATTGAAATTAAGATTACTACGGCGCCAGTGTTGACCTTGCTAGAAGGTTAGGAAGGGTTTGTGGTGTATTGTGATGCTTCAAGGGTTGGTTTGGGGTGTGTATTGATGCAATGTGGTAAGGTAATATCATATGATTCTAGACAGCTCAAGAATCATGAGAATAATTATCCGACGCATGATTTGGAGCTCGCGGCGGTTGTGTTTGCATTAAAAATCTAGCGGCATTAACTTTGTGGAGTCCATGTGGACATGTTCATCGACCACAAGAGTCTTCAGTATTTATTCAAACAAAAGAAGTTGAACTTAAGGCAGCGAAGGTGGTTGGAATTTCTCAAGGACTATGATATGAATATTTTTTACCATCCAGGGAAGGCGAATGTGGTAGCCGACGCTCTTAGTCGGAAATCCATGGGTAGCTTGGGTCATTTGGAAGCAGGTCAGAGGCCTTTGGCTCAGGAGGTTTATCAGTTGGCTAGACTGGGGGTCTGTCTTTCGACCTTAGACAAGGGGATGTCGTGGTGCATAATGGAGCACAATCTTCGCTTGTAGCAGAAGTCAAGGGAACGCAATTTAGGGATCCGGCTTTGGCACAATTGAGGGAAGTAATTTTGAATCACAAGACATCAGCATTCTCACTCGGCAATGATGACGGTGTCCTGTTGTGTCAAGAGAGGTTATGTGTTCCAGATATGGATGATCTTTGGAAGAGGTTAATGGAAGAGGCTCACAATTCCAGGTATTCTGTACACCCAGGTTCTACGAAGATGTGTCATGATCTCAAAGATATTTATTGGTGGAATGGTATGAAAAAGGGTGTGGCGTACTTTGTGGCTAGGTGTCCGACTTGTCAGCAAGTGAAGGCCGAGCATCACAGGCCCGGTGGATTGACGTAGCTTACGGAAAACCGATGTGGAAATGGGAGATGATCAATATGGACTTTATGGTGGGGTTACCTCGCACTCCATGTAGGTTCGACTCTGTTTAGGTAATAGCGGATCGGCTCACGAAATCAGCTCACTTCTTGCCAGTCAAGTCCACCGATACTGCAAAACAGTACACTCAGTTGTGTATTAAAGAAATAGTCAGGCTCCATGGCACTCCAGTATCTATTACCTCGGATCGAGGGGCCTAGTCTAACTTTTGGAAGAAATTTCAGCAAGGTTTGGATACTCAGGTAAATCTCAGCACAGCTTTCCACCCACAAACGGATGGTCAAGCGGAGTGGAGTATTTAGACGCTTGAAGATATGTTGCGGGATGGTGTATTAGATTTCAAAGGTAGCTAGGATGAACACTTTCTGCTTATAGAATTTGCTTATAATAATAGTTTTCATGCTAGTATTCAGATTGCCCCATTTGAGGCTTGTACGGAAGGAGATATAGATCTTCGATTAGGTGGTTTGAGGTTGGTGAGACAGAATTGTTAGGACCAGATCTTGTGCACCAAGCTATGGAAAAAGTTAAAGTCATTCAGGAAAGGATGAAGATTGCTCAGAGTCGTCATAAATCCTATGCGGACGTCCATCGAAGAGATTTGGAGTTTCAAGTAGATGATTAGGTATTCTTGAAGGTGTCTCTCATGAAGGGAGTGATGCGGTTTGGGAAGAAATGGAAATCAAACCCAAGGTATTCCCGGCCCTATATGATTACTCAAATGATAGGACAGGTGGCTTATAGGCTGGAATTGCTCCCTGAATTTCATTAGTGCACCTGATGTTCCATGTGTCTATGTTGAAGAAAGTGTTGTCGCGCCACCTTTTTTCCCTTGCGAAGATCGGGCTTATGACATTGGTTGGGAAAACTCGTTCCTTTTTGGGAAGGTGTTAGGCACCCCTCAGGATCCACAAGTGTGGTTCCCGGCTAAATGGTTTCGTGAATTTGTACAATTAGCAAATAACAAGTAAAGCCTCAAATAATAGGGGACTTAAGTCTTAAGCATGCAGATGTTAAAAACAAAATTAAAGAAGATTAGCTTTCGAAAAGGATTACGAGCTAAGAATATAAAAGATTTCATAGGTTTATAATAATATGGATCACATCAATGCAATACCCAGTAATCACTCCTCGAAGAGGGGCTACATGTGGCATTGGCGCACCGGTCATCATATCCATGTTCTACCCTTCCCACCCCTTAAGGTTATTAAAAATGAGTGTTGGTCTCGACCTCTATTGCATGTTGTTACCCGTCCCTTCCTATCAGTCCCAGAGGAAATTAGGACTCATATCCTAAAGGTAGGTGCTAGGCAGACCCTCAGGTTTTATAGGTAAAATTTAGGGCGATAGATAACAAAACAAGTAGGACTGCAGATAAAGGAAAGCATAGAAAGCAAATAAAGGATCGAGTATTCCTCAACACACAATACACATAAACAACATGTCTCATACACAGCTAAGGTCCATATTAATCCAGAATCCTAAAGCATGGTATCTAGGTGATAACATAAAGACAGATTTATTGTATAACTCAGAGAGGAAGTCTTAATCAGGCTTGCCTACTGGTTTTAAGCATGCTGACAGTTAAGCATGATCACAAAGACAGTTCTGATTTTATTTTTTAAGCTAATTACCTAAGGCTTGCTTAGGTGTCGAATAACATGCAATTGTAGGTGTTGAAGATGTACAAGGACTGATTACCAGTTGTCTAGAACTGGGAATTGTTTCAGATATCTGTATTTAGACTAAGTGTAGTTAAATAGATACGATCTTATATCATGATATCTAATGCGCCGTGATGCATATAGAATTTCTAAATGCACTTAAATAGGATTTCTAAATGCACATAGAATCATAGCATTATGCACAGTTTCAGGAATAGCATAGGTGACAGATTTTAATCGTTGCTTACCAAAAACAGGATCTCTACGTGTATAGCATGATGAGACATGATAGCAGGACAATAATTCTAGTGAAGTTTCAGAACATGGGCAATATCACGTAATAGCAACTTATTTATATTGTAATTATTTAATCTACAAGAAGAATTTCTAAGCATAGATAAGATGTTGAATACACATAAATCCTAAGTAGCATGATATCTAATGCATGGCATGTTGTACCTAAACATGGCTGCTATTCCGCATAGAGAAAATAAACCTAGAAACATGGTCTCTACCCTTAATTATACTACAACATGCATATCACCCATCCATTTTCACTATCCGGCCCCAGAGTTGTTTACAATTATTTATTACAAACCATTGAATATGATACGCAACTAAATTAGAAGAAAAATAAGAAGTTAACTATAGGGATCCTACATAATAGGCTCAAGTCTTCAGGTCCTCAATGCCAGGTATTATTTCACAACCTTCTCATTATTCGGGTGTGTCAAAGTTCCCTAAGGACCTCAAGGGCTCCCGGGCAGTGCTTACACCCAGATTTCATAGCAAAAATAGAGTAAATGCAGTGCGGAATGGCCAGCCTCTGTGTGTCAAAGTTCAGAGAGAGCTCAAGGGTCCCAAGGCAATGCTCACACAGAAGGGGAAGAACCTAGACTTCTAAGAGTATATATGTGAGAGTGCTTTTTATTTTTAAAAGTTTTAAGTAAGAAAACACTTTTGAGAAAAAGTAAGTAGGAAAAAAACAGTTTTGAAGAGGGAAACTTGATTGGAATAGAAGTTCAACATCACACAAAGGACCTGGGATAGTCCAACAATCACAATCAGGGATAATGGGATTTGAGGGACAAATACATAGCATGTGAGGGCAAACATGTAGCAGGAAGAAACACATATAGGCATGCAATCAGAAGCTTCTAAGGGTTCATAGGATCAGGGGTACAGTAAAGTACTTGATTAGATTAACATATCAACACCAAACAACTAGGACTATGATCACTAATGTACCAATCATAGGCATGGGGATTCACATAAGAAACAGGTGTTAAGTATACAGAAACATGTTTGTCATTGACAAGTAAAGCATAAAATTAACAGGCAGAGGGGAGTTCAGGATCCTAGTTACATGTTGAATAATAAAATAAGAAGTAAAAGCAAATTAGAAACACAATGAATTGCAATAGTAATAGAAACATGTTGGTTTGAGAACTGAAATATTAATTAAAACATACCAGTAAAGTGAAGAACGCAGTAACAAAAACAGGAAGTAGGAGATGCACAATAGTTAGCCTTCGCTTGCAACAGGCTAACTTAGAATAATAGTAACTAGCATATAAGAGAGAGAGAGAGCAGAGAGTTTTTTAATTGTGAGAGAGGGAGAGAGTTTAGCAGATTCATTTGTTTATGTGGAACGAATAAAGTATATATATATATATAGTTTTAAACTAGGTGAAAATAAGGGTAGGAATAAAATTAGCCATAATTAAGAGACTGGGAACCAATCACGGCATAACCAGCCCAAGTACTCCTTTGAATTAAGGAGCTATTCAAATGGTAAGTAACAAATAAGAAAAGGAGGTAAAAAAGTGTTCATGACAAGAAACTAAGTATCCCTTAATTGAAGGTTGAACTCAAACGGCTAGTAGGTAAGCATAAATATGGAAAGTTACCATGAGTAGGACATGTAAGAAAATAATTTCAGACTAGATCAAGCAAGCAATTAAGACTAGGTTTGGAAAAATATCAATTAAGGAAGCAATATCAATCACAATAACAAATCAAATTAAGAAAACATATTAGGGGTTGGAAATAAGAAGAATATCTCATGAGAGATCAGTAGAGCTTTTCGAATCATAGTGAATTAGAAATTCAAACAACTAGTGAATAGAGACTCTTATGTATAGCAGGAATGACCACATTATAAGCAAAGCTATAAGTCAGGCAACAATTGAGTGATAAATAACACAAAATGAAGGACTCGAGCAAGAATAATATTAATTGAAGGGAATCAACATGAAACAAAACAGTTGTTAAGAAGGAACACAGAAACCCTAGTATATGAAATTATGAATCATGTGAGCCAGGGAGGCAAGAAGAACCAAAGACAAACAACATAGGGTAAAGATCAATGAAACATAAGCGCATATGCGAACACGCAGGCAAACCAGTAGATTTTCAGAGTTTTATGTCTAAAACATTAGGGTTTTACACAGATACTAGTATGAATAAACAAAGTAGACATGATACACACAAAAGAGACGAAGAGTCATAAACCCTAATAGGAAAACAAAGTAATATCACCGGAAATTCAAGCCATTCGTGACAATCGAACGCATGTACTTACCAAACCATAGGAAAGGGTTTTAATAATAAAAAATGTGATGGAAAATCATGAGACAGTGATAAAAAATCGACAAAGAAAACCATTTTTAAAAAGGGTTTCGGAACCATAGTTAAAAATGAAGAACCGTTTAGAAAAAATAGAAGATCTTTAAAGAAAATATCATAATAACTCATATTATGCATAGATCTATTGTAGATCTGAAGGAATCGAAAGTTTCAAGCCTTAGGGTTTCAAAGAAAACCTCAGAGAAGATGAGAAGAACCTCAAATGTCACTGGCTCAACCTTAAAGGTCACTGACCTCACTCAAAATTAAATCCTTGAAGGCCTGGGGTAAGAAGGAACACCATGGGTGTGAACAGACGGGTCCTCGCCCCTCGAGGGCCTTAGGGATGACATTACCGACATAAGGAAACCATAGGAGGTGAAGGGTGGTGAAGGTTTCGAGGTTTCCAGTGAAGGGATAGCCGGAGAAGATGAAGAGTTCCATCGAATCTGAAGAGACGGAAAGTCTCTAGAAGAGACTAGAGAGAGAGAGAGTTAGAAAGATGAGGGACCGGTGAGAATGAGAGTGGTCGGGGGGGGGGGGGGGGGGGGGTTNTTGGGTTAGGGATTAGGCCAGTTTTAGGCTAAAATTGAAATAATGGTGGCTACTTGTTAAATACCCATTTAAATTAGCTATAACAATTTATAAAAATAGCTGATAATTATGAAAAAAACGAAATTGATGCTTCGAAGATAAACAAAAATGATTAATTAGTATTTAAAATATAAAATGACTAATTATTGGATAAAAAAATTGTATAAAACATGTGATTAGGCTATAATTGCAAAGTTATTGCAATTAAAAGTAAAGAGTGTCAATCTGGCCAATTGTGAAATAATTTGGTCTCAATAAAATTAAAAATAATATATTAAGTCAAGAAATGTTTTGAAATCATTTGTAAATGCAATTTATAATTAATTATTAGAAATGAAAACGCTGGATGAATTAAAATAAATTAATAAAATATGGTAAAATTATAGAAAAATACCAATTGTTATGGAAACCTGATTTTGAAGGTACATATGCAAGTTAAAAATAATTTGAGGAAAAATTGGGTATCAACAGCTGCCCCTCTTTACCCGGGAAGGATGAAAGAGTTGTTGGGTAAAGACATGATGGCCAATTTTGACCGAGCGAAGCAGTTTGAAGAGGCTTTGGCCGCACCCTGGTTTCTGAGTTGCCTACATATCCCTGGTTTTAGTGGAATTAGGTTGTATGTAGTTCAGGAGTCATCGGTAAAGTATACAAATGATGTTTTACAAGAACAGACGCAACGTATAGGGTTAGGTGAACAAGCGACTTACGGGGTAGTTAGGAGAACTGGGGCGGGACCGCGCCTGCCATGATGGTTGTTGCTCGCTGGATTACCTGCAAATAAATAATACAAGCATATATTGTGCGTAATTTAAACATGATGCAAATTCCCGTTGGAGTATGAATGTTGTCTTTGGATGGTTAAGGATGACGTCTTTAGACCATGATGTCCTAGGCCGTAAATTTCTTGATGCAGGATTCACAGGCCATGAAAAGATGTTTTGGGGCCATTAAGATGATGCCTCCGAACCATGATACCTTTAAATAATGATATGCAAACTGATAAAAGAGATCCTCAGGCCATGACACAGTGTTCCCGGGCCATGAAGATGGTGCTTCTGAATGATGACGCCTTTGGATAAGTTGGCGATATTTCATCCCATGAAGATGCAATAGTATGATGCTGACAAGGCAGAGTTTAGTCTTGCGAATTAAAGATGCAGAGGTTAGCCCGAAAGGAAAGTGCGGAAAATAATGCTAGAGGCATTGGTTGCTTTTGAGAAGTAAATAGAGGTAATGTTTAACCTCGGAAGGCAGGATGGTAGCCTTATGCAAGATACGAATGCAGATGGAGGTAGCGTTTAACCTCAAAAGGAAGAATGGTAGCCTTATGCAAGATGTGAATGCATATGGAGGTAGCTTTTAAGCTCGGAAGGCAGAATGGTAGCCTTATGCAATATGCGAATGCAGATGGAGACAACGTTTAGTCTCGGAAGGCAGAATGGTAACCTTATGCAAGAAGCGAATGCAGATGGAGGTAGCGTTTAACCTCGGAAGGCAGAATGGTAGCCTTATGCAAGATTGAGGAAAGACAATAGAAATTCTTAGCTGGTGTTAAATTGCGGTAGAGCATTGTGATAATGAAGCATCGTTTGTGCTGATAATAAATATTGGCATGACGAGTTTGAGGAACGATGTCTATCCTTTGAGCGGATAATATGTTTTGGGGCTTTATAATTTTGTGCCTGTATCAAAAGAAAGATCTTGAGTTTTGTAAAGGGGAAATGTTAGTTCGTATTCCTATTGGCTTTGCTTGGCTCGTTTGCTTGGTCGTAATTATAATGTCTGTGTCATTAGGGTAACATTCGCTAAACAAGCTGCTTCAGAAAAAAAAAATGCATGATTTTGTAATATATAATCTAACATAGTTAGATGAACCGACGACATGACACGACTTGAGACATCGCGACCTCTTCTGCTGCGGAATATTGAGGGTCCTCCTCAAAATTCTGCCCCAGTTTGCTGGGTGGACGCCGCTGACTGCTGCTCGCGCGGTGAATGCTTGTGGACTGCTACTCGCTTCGGAATTTTGAGGGTCCTCCTCAAAATTCTACCCCGGTTTCCAATTGCGGGAAAAAATATATTCTTATTGAATTGTGACTGAACCCTTAGGGCTGCCTACGTATCCCCGCTTAAAAGAGAATCAGGTTAGGTGTAGTTCAATTTACATTATTGAGAAAGCATAAAGATTACACATAGTAGCACTTGACTGCATCTGAATTGATTCATTTCGACCAAACTTCTCCATCCATTTATGCAAGTATGAGTGCTCCTCCTGTTAGCACTGTATGACCCATGTACGGACCTTGGCAGTTGGGAGATAACTTCCCCTTGGCTTCATCTTGATGCGGAAAGATTTTCTTTAACATCTGTTGCCCCGGTGTGAATCGTCTCGGCTTGACTTTCTTGTTGAAGGCCCTGGCCATTCTGTTCTGATACAGTTGACCATGACATATTGCATTCATTCTGTTGCCGTCTATGAGGGCCAGTTTCTCATAATGGCTTCTTACCCACTCTGCATCACTGATCTTAGCTTCCTGTATAATTCTTAGATGTGGAATCTCCACTTCGACATGAATTACAGCCTCTGTACCATAAACTAGCATATAGGGAGTTTCCCCTGTTGATGTGCGGACAGTGGTGCGGTATCCCAATAAGGAGAATGATAACGTTTCATGCCACTGATTGTGCCATTTCTATCATCTTCCTTAGTATCTTCTTGATGTCTTTGTTAGTGGCCTTTATGGCTGCATTCATTTGAGGTCTATATGTTGTGGAATTCTTTTGTTTGATCTTGAAAGTTTCACACATAGCTTTCATCAAGTCACTACTGATATTAGAACCATTGTCGGTGATTATTGACTCTGGAACTCCAGACCGACAAACAATGCGGTGGCGGACAAAGTTGGCCACGACTTTCTTAGTAACTTCTTTGTAGGAGGCTGCTTTGACCCATTTAGTGAAGTAGTCATTGGCGACTAAAATGAACCTATGGCCATTGGAGGAGGCAAGCTCGATTGGTCCAATAACGTCCATACCCCAAGCGGCGAATGACCATGGTGAGCTAGTTGCATTGAGCTCACTTGGAGGCACCTTTATCATATCCCCATGTATCTGGCATCGGTGGCACAACGAACATATTGGATGCAGTATGTTTCCATTGTCATCCAAAAGTAACCAGCTCAGAGTATCTTTTTTGCTAGAACAAAACCATTCATATATGGACCACAGGTCCCAACATGAATTTCTTCCAGCAATTTTGATGCTTCTTTTGCGTCGAAACACCTTAATAACCCCAAATCTAGAGTCCTCCTATACAATATTCCTGCGCTGTGAAAGAAATTGTTGTACAATCTCGGAAGTGTGTGTTTCAGAGTGGAATTTTCAAGCTCGGGGTATTTTCCTTTTGCCAAGTACTCATCGATGTCATGAAAACAAGGATTTCCGTCTACTTTTTCTTCGACATGGGCAAAGTAAGTTGGATGATTATGGATCTTTATAGGAATAGGGTCAATGAAATTCTTGTCCTGATGCTGGATTATTGAAGAAAAAGAAGCTAACGCGTCGGCGAACTCATTCTTGAATCTGGGGACATACCGAAACTCTATCTTTGTGAACATCTTCCTTTTCCTGTACCTGGTGCAGATACGACAGTATCTTGGAATTCTTTGTTTCCCATTCTCCTTGTACCTGATGTACCAATAAGTCTGAATCACCGATCACTAACAATTCCTGGACGTTTATGTCAATGGCCATATTGAGCCCCAAGATGCAGGCTTCATATTCGGCCATATTGTTGGTGCAAGGGAACCTGTGTTTGGCAGATATCGGATAATGCTTACCGGTCCCTGATACTAGGACTGCTCCAATACCGACGCCTTTGAAGTTTGCTGCTCCATCAAGAACATTCTCCAACCATTAGAGTATTCTGCAATATCTTCTCCTATGAATGATACCTTTTCATCAGGAAAATATGTTTTCAGGGGTTTATATCCTCCGTATACGGGATTCTCAGCAAGATGGTCTTCCAGAGCTTGCTCTTTAACTGCCTTCTGAGTGATGTAAACAATGTCGAATTCGCTCAGCAGGATTTGCCACTTGGCTAGCTTTCCAGTGGGCATGAGCTTCTGAAAGATGTACTTTAATGGATCCATCCTTGATATGAGATATGTTGTGTAGGCACAGAATTAATGCCTCAGATTTTCGCAACCCAAGTTAGAGCACAACAAGTACGCTCCAATAGGGAATACCGGGCCTCATATGGAGTGAACTTCTTGTTGAGGTAATAAATGGCTTTTCCTTCCTTCCCGTTTCATCTGTTGCCCCAAAACGTAGCCGAAAGCTCCATCTAACACTGCAAGATAGAATAACAAAGGTCTGCCTGGCTCGGGCGGTAGTAGGACTGGCGGTGTTGACAAATATTTATTTGATTTTGTCGAAAGCCTTTTGACAATCGTCGGTCCACTTGGTCGCAACGTCCTTCTTCAGCATCTTAAAGATTGGCTCATAGATGACCGTAGACTGTGCTATAAACCAACTGATGTAATTAAGCCTCCCCAAGAAACTCATCAAATCTTTCTTGTTCCTTGGTGGTGGTAGCTCTTGAATGGTTTTGACTTTTGACGGATCCAACCCTATTGCCCGGCGGCCTAGAATAAATCCCAGCAACTTTCTAGTAGGAACCCCGAATGCACACTTCGCAGGGTTTAGTTTCAGATTGTATTTTCGCAATCTATTGAAGAACATCCCCAAATTCTCCATATGATCAGCAACTTTCTTTGATTTGATAATGACATCATCCACGTACACCTCGATTTCCTTGTGAATCATGTCATGGAATATGGTGGTCATGGCGCTCATGTAGGTGGCCCCTGCATTCTTTAGATCGAATGGTATCATCTTGTAACAATACACTCCTCACGGCGTAATAAATGCCGTTTTCTCAGCATCTTCCTCATCCATCCAAATCTGGTGATAACCAGCGAAGCAATCCACAAAGGACTAAAATTCATGCTTGGCGTAGTTTTCAATCTGAATGTGTATATTTGGTAAAGGGAAGTCGTCTTTCGGATTGGCCTGGTTGAGATCCCGGTAGTCGACGCAGACTCTGACCTTCCCGTCCTTCTTTGGCACAGGTACAATGTTGGCTAACCATGTCGGGTACTCTACTACCCGGAGAACTTTGGTGTTGATATGCTAAGTAACTTCATCTTTGATTTTCAAACTCATGTCCGGTTTGAACTTTCTGAGCTTTTGATTCACCAGTGGACACATTGGATTGGTTGGCAGTTTGTGAGCCACAATAGACGTACTTAGACCAGTCATGTCATCATACGACCATGAAAATATGTACTCATACTCCTTTAGAAACTTTGTGTATTCTTTCTTTTCGGATGGTGACAAATGAATGCTGATGCGAGTCTCCTTGATGTTTTCTGAATCTCCCAGGTTGATAAATTCAGTCTCATCCAGGTTGGACTTAGGTCTGTTCTCAAAGTTCTCAACTTCTTTGACAATCTCGTCAGGTATGTCGTCTTCAACTGAATCAATGTCCGCTTTCTGCATGTCTCATTGCATGTCACAGTTATCGGTTCATCAAGACAAGTAATAGTAATGTTGTATAAATAAAGTAATGAGAGAAGACAATAGCAATAAATATCGGATTCGTAAGAAAAAAATTAGAAGATTCTTTGATGAATTGAATAAATGTTTTGAACATTGTAGATCTTTATTGCAGAAATTGAAAAATGAAGGAAAAGGAAAATTATTTAGTAAATAAAATAGTAAATAATGCTTGTTTAAGCCTTGCTACCCCGAGGCTCGTCGGGCTTTGGTCGTCTTAACATACCAGTTCTTGAGATATGTCCCCTTGATTATAGTCTATATGGAAGGGCCTTCCTCCCCCTCCTCCTCAGAACAATACAGCAATCCATATTCTCATCCTCTATGTACAAACTCCTCATTGTTGCAAGTGCTTCTTCCTCGTCTGAACAGTAAATAATGTCGGACTGCATGAAAGTCTGCTCAAGATGAGGTATTGGCTGCTCCAAAAGGTAATAGGGACTGCTCCAAGGTGGCGACCTGTCGTTGAATTCCTGCCAAGTGTACTCATACCCCAAACTGAAAGTGGTGCCATGTTCGTTGAGCTTCATGGCTTCGTGATCCCTTAGAGGTTCTTACCGAGCCCTCTGGCTCATATACTCTCTAGTTCAAGATGCTCTCAATATTGCTATTCCACCACTTGTCCTTGTCGATAGCATTGACGACTATAAATGGGGTTGCTACCTTCACCATGAATAATCACCTCTTGGTGGTTCAACTCGAATTTTACCGCCTAATGTAGCGTTGACGCTACAGCCCCAATAGCATGAATCCAGGGTCGTCCCAACAACAGGTTGTAGGATTCTAGCACATATATCACCTGTAAATCCACTTCGAACCAAGTCTGTCCCATCTGTAGACATAGACTGATCTCCCCCATGGTAGAACTCTGAGAACCGTCATAGGATTTCACATTGATCGCTCCGTCCCTTATCTCATTTAGCCCTTTACCCAATTTCATGAGTGTTATCAACAGATAGATGTTAAGACTGGAACCTCCATCGATCAAGATTCTTGTGATGAAAAGATCTTTGCATTGCATGGTGATGTGCAACACTTTGTTCTGCCCCAATCCTTCAAGTGTTAGCTCATCCTCATGAAAAGTTATTTTATTCCTCTCCAGTACGTGGCCTACCAGATTGGCCATTTCCCCGCTAGTGATGTTTTTTGGCACATATGCTTCACTAAACACTTTCAACAAAGCATTTCTATGTGTTTTAGAATTCCGTAGCAGAGAGAGGATAGATATATTTGCCGGTGTCTTCTCCATTGGGACATGTTTCGATAAGGCGAGGCCGGTTGTCAGCCTGCTTGCTTGACTCGGCCATATGCTCAGGGGTGTAGACCATACCAGTTCTCATCATACCCAGTGCTGCGACAGCTTCCTCAGACCTGACCTTACCTTTGCTTCTCACCTCGGCTGTGTAGTCCCAAGGGATAGCATTTGAATAGAAGGGTGGCGTGGTTGACATTACCACCGGAATTGGTGCGGCCATCCTTACTTCAATCGGAATGTGTGTTCTAGGTGGCAAGACTGCGACCTCGAATTGTGCCGGTGCATTTGTTGGAGATACAAACTCAACTTCAATTGGCACTGGTGACTTTGCAGCTTGCGCTGCTTCAAACTCGAATGGTATAGATATATTCACCTCAGCGTCCTCAAATGGTTGAATCTGGAATATGATCGGTTTGAGAGTTACTGCGGGTTTCTTTGGGTCATCTCCTTATGTGATCAACCCGATTGACCCCTCGGGATCCCAATCATCTTCTATTTCAATCATATGGATACCTGTACCCTTAAGGTCTGGCTGAGGATTATCGCGGACGTTTGGAGCGTGGTCTTTTGCCATAATAATCTTGTGGTCAATGAGAGCCTGTATTTTATCCTTCAGAGAGCGTCACTCTTCGATGGTATGTCCTTACATGCCGGAATGGTATGCACAGGATTTGTTTGGGTTAACCCACTGAGAAGGGTTCTCAAGGGTCGCAGCAGGGATAGGTGTGACATAACCAGCAGCTTTGAGCTTCTCATACAGCTGGTCAATGGGCTCGGTTATGGCGGTGTATTTCTTTGGAGGGCGGCGATCACAATTGGGACGAGGTCTAGGGAAGTTTTGGCATACAAGGGGTGATTCGTAATGGAATGGCTGGGAATTATATGTGTGGTAGACAGGAGCATGTTGTGAATATCTGGGCGAAGCAGGTTGATATGTTGGCGGTGGAGCTTGGTAATTTGGTGAGGGTGCTTGGTAATTCGGGGTTGGCTAGTGTGTGAGTGGAAGTCTTGGATAAGTTTGGTATTTGAGTGGGGACTTGGCTCTTTGCGAAACCATTACGGCTCCCACGTCTCTCTTCTTAGACACACCATCGGACTATAAAGCCTTGTTAATGGCTTGCAAGGCTTCAAATTTTTTAACCATACCGCTTTTAATACCTTCTTCAATCCGCTCACCCAATTTTATGATGTCAGAGAACTTGTGACCTTCAACCATCATTAACCGTTCATAATACTGCGGGTCTTGAGCCCGGACAAAGAACTTGTTCGTCTGCTCTTCCTCTAGAGCAGGTCTGACTTTAGCGGCTTCGGACCTATAGCGATTAGCATACTCGCGAATCAAATTTTGAATGTAGAACACATCTAGTGCGTTCTCTGTGTTGAATCTAAACCTGTCCATAAAATCAGACGCCATGCTTACCCAGTTTGACCATTTCTTTGGGTCTTGGCTGATGTACCAAGACAATGCGTCTCCCTTCAAAATCCTCATGAACAGCTTCATGCAGATTCTTTCATTCTTCTGAGGACCCTCCAAAGTCCAGGGTCCTCAGAAGAACTCTCGGATCACAAGTACCGTCAAACATTTCAAACTTTGGAGGTTTGTACCCCTCGAGTAGTTAGACATTAGGTTGGATACGAAGGTCTTCGAACTCAATCCTTCAATTCCCTTGGTTTCTTCAACACCCTGGACTCGGCTGGTCAGCTTCCTAAGCTCCTCGGCTAGGTTCCTGATAAGTAAGTCCATTTTTGTCAGACTCGGATACCTGTGGGGTAGGCGGAGTGGGATGGGTTACGGTTTCCACATAGACGAGATTGTTATAGGTGTGGAAATTGTACTTTGTGGGATTTTGAGGTTCTGGGGTGAGTAGTGGAGTGTTATTTGTGGTGTGGAAAGCATTGTACTGCGTCGGGAGAGTGTGGTTCTTTGGGGGAGTGGCGTGACGGTGAGGTGCGGGATGATTTTGCTGTCTTGGGATATTTTGTGGAGGTGCGGGGTTTTGAGAATTCGGAGGGTTGACGTCGGGGACGTTGTGGGAAAATGACAAGTTGTCCAGATTCTGGACTTGATCGAGTTCTTCTTGAAACTTCAGCAATTTCTTTTCAAGTGGTGACCTTTTCTCATGTAGGACCTGAATACCTCGGCCATCATTGGCCTATACCCGTTCAATCATATTCTCCTTTCTGGTGCCGTTGGACTCTTCCATCTTACTTTTGCCTTTGTCTTTGCCTTTAGGAGGACTAGAAGGAGGAGTAGGTGGAGGGCCCTTGGATCTGGTGCAATAGGCTGATGATGCCAAAATGCACGAACTAACCTTTGGGGAGGGAGTAAGAAAAATAAAAACAAAAGGTAACCAAGTAAGTGAGGATCATGAAAAGAAATATTGCGGTATCTAAACACATAATGCGGAAATGTAAAGCGTGTCCTAAGTTGTGAACATCTTTGTGCCCGAGGTAGGCCTAGCGAAAAATTGATTTGGAGATCTTAAAACGCTAAATGCCTCATTTTATTGATAAGAAAAATAGACAAATCCTAAAATGATAGACGAAAAATAAAAGTCACTAATGGCCATTGTCCTTATTACATTGATAGAAAAATAAAGACACTCCTATCACTTGGTCCCAGAAGGACCTTCCCCAGACTCGACATTATTGCTTTCCTTGTACAGTTTTCCCAGCTCACAAGTCCCAGCAACAGGTATGTTCTGGCTAGGTATTCCCCTGCAACTCCTTCAGCCTTTTGACAATCTTCAACTCTTTTGATGAACTTTTCCTCCAGCTCTACTATACCTCGTTCCAAGTACCCCAGCCTCTTGTTGGCGTTGATAGCCATGTCCTTCCATTCCTCGATGAGTTTTTTGTTGGACTCATGTATATTGTGGTGGTCATCGTCATTTTCCCAGATCCTTTTGCACAGTTGGTTGTATTTGACTTGTGCCTCACCCCTTTCATCTATAACCCTGTGACCTCGGACGTACCCCGACTTGCTCTAACCACCCAGGTCCTCTTGTAACCAACCAAAATAGAAAGGTGTATAACCGGCATGATACCTGTATGGCCCGATGGTGTCTTTATCAAGCATAACCTTGCAATGCCACAGGTGCTGAGCTCGGCACTTGTGAGGACTGTCATTATTTTGAAAGTTAGCTCGAAGATGGCTCATCTTCTCGACACTAGGGGTGACTTGCTTCCTTCATGCTTGCCTCATAACTCGAAGAGGGACGTAAGGGTATGTCCCTCTTAGACCAATTAGGATTAGAAATGATGCGTCTCGAGATCGAATGATGAACTCCTCTGTTGGAAACCATTCAAACATCCATTGAACCTTCTCATTAGTCAAGTTATCAAAAAACTCAACCCATCTCTCGGCATTTTCAGGCTGAGCGAACATGTCGGGGATATAATTCATTCGCTTTGAGTGATGGAAAGCGATGTGGTCATCCCACATTCTGTGCTGAATGTTCTGTCGGTATTCGCCTCTTTGGATATGTTCCATGAGCCAGAGTTGAAGTAATAAATTGTAACGTTCGAAATTCTTTGCTCCTCGTTGACACCTTTCCAAGGCTCGATATATGTCTACAACGATCATGGGTACAATGTTGAAGTCTTGCCCATTTACCCCTTCCATTATGGTCTTAGTTACCATGGCTAGCCTGGTATGGATAGTTTCCTTCTTCATCGGGAACACAATTAAACCCAAAAAGCAAACCATAAACAACCCTGGAGTTTGCTGTAGCCATACCTTTCGTACAAGTAGTCAAAAGCAATGTACAAATCCTCTAAACATACCAATTATGCGTCCTTTTTCAGACCCATGATTTTGAGGAAACTTTTGCATGTGCGGTTCTCAGACATCAACAACCCTGGAGTTTCCCATACTAGGTTAGCCAACCCTCCTATCTCTTCTACCAAATGCGTCATTTCGATGTTCCCGAAGCAGAACACGGACCTTTCACGATCCCAGAATAGGGTAGCAACCTCTACTATCATTTTGTTAGGCAGGATTTCCAGGAGAGGTAGTAGGTTACCCAAGTGTTTCCTGATGATAGCTTTGTCTCTAGGGTGCAGATCCTCCCACCAACTCAACAGTTTTGGGTGGATGTTGGAGACCATGCCGAATTTGGGGACTTCGCGCCTCATTTTTTTTTCTGCAAAACAAATAAATTTAGGCCCTTACCCCCACCGGAATTGAATATTTAATGTCAATAATTAGCAGGTTCTCCAAATAAATGCACAGAACGTGAGGGCGTCCGTTTGGGTTTAGGTAAACCAGGTGGACTTTTGGATAAGGCTATCTGAAAAACTATTGTGCGGACGACACTTTAGCTCGACTAGGTTTGCCATGATGCATGCAACAGTGCAACAAAGTAAGGTTTCTATGGGGTTTTAGACTGGTACCCTTGAGCGTACAACTCAAGGGGGAAAGGCACGGAACCGTCGACTGCACTGATGATCGACTAGTTTTACTGCAAATAAGCCTTTCCGAATTTAGTGTGTAATAATATAGGAAAACCGCAACCACTCGTCAAGCGTTGCTATAGTATTTTTTTTTTGGCACGAGTGGAGTATGAATGTTGAGCATGATTATGCAATAATAATTATTAAAAAAAGTTGTCACGTATTTGTACGTTAAACAAAGTGCTAAAAACGGTAGTAATGATTTAAAGCAATTACAAAAGGAAACAAAGAGACATGTCAGTTTCGTTTATAAAGAAAAGTAAATAACTGAAGTAAACAATTAACTGTATGTAAAGGGGATAGGAAATGGTGCAAGTATTTAAAATAAAGGCACAAATTCAGGAAACAATTTGAAATAGTAAAAGCCTGGATATCCTCAGCAGAGTCGCCATGCTGTCGCGCCCCCCTTTTTCCCTCACGGAGATCGGGCTTATGACATTGGTTTGGACAACCCGTTCCTTTTTGGAAGAGGTTTGCATATTTTGAAGAGTCTCCACCTACCGATTTTAATTGTGCGTTAGGTCACCTAAGGGGTTCAATTACAACGACATTACTAACCAGAGATTGGGTAAGGGCTTGAAAAATCCTAAGGGGAAGGTGTTAGGCACCCCTCAGGATCCACAAGTGTGGTTCCCGGCCAGATGGTTTCATGAATTTGTACAATTAGCAAATAACAAGTAAAATCTCAAATAAGAGGGGATTTAAGTCTTAGGCATGCATATGTTAAAAAAAAGCAAAGAAGATTATCTTTCGAAAATGATTACGAGCTTAGCATAAAAAAGGTGTCCTAGGTTTATAACAATATGGATCACATCAATGTAATACCCGGTAATCACTCTTCGAAGAGGGGCTACACCTGGCATTAGCGCACCAGTGATCATAAATAGCATGTCTCATACAGAACTAAGGTCTATATTAATCCAGAATCCTAAACCATGGTATCTAGGTGATAACACAAAGACAGATTTATTGCATAACTCAGAGAGGAAGTCTTAATCAGGCTTGCCTACTGGTTTTAAGCATTCTGATAGTTAAAAATGATCACAAAGGCAATTCTGATTTTATTTTTTAAGTTAATTACCTAAGGCTTGCTTAGGTGTTGAATAACATGCAATTGTAGGTGTTGAAGATGTACAAGGACTGATTACTAGTTGTTTAGAATAGGGAATTATTTTAGATATCTGTATTTAGACTAAGTGCAGTTAAATAGATACAATCATATAGCATGATATCTAATGCAGCATGATACATAATATCTTAAACATGATTTCTAAATGCACATAGAATCATATCATTATGCACAGTTTCAGGAATAGCATAGGTGACAGATTTTAATCGTTGCTTACCTAAAACAATATCTCTATGTGTATAGCATGATGAGATATGATTGCAGTTAATTTATCCTCGAACAGTACTTCTAGTGAAGTTTCAGAACATGGGCAAAATCACGTAATAACAACTTATTTTATTGTAATTTTTTATCCTATAGGCATGATTTCTAAGCGTAGATGAGATGTTGAATACACATAAATCCTAAGTAGCATGATATCTAATGCATGGCATGTTGCACCTAAACATGACTGCTATCGTGCATAGAGAAAATAAATGTAGAAACATGGTCTCTACCCTTAATTATACTACAACATGCATATCACCCATCCATTTTCACTATCTGACCCCATATTTGTTTACAATTAATTATTACAGACCATTGAATCTTAATTACACAACTTAATTAGAAGAAAAATAAGAAGTTAACTATACGGATCCTACAGAATAGGCTCAAGTCTCCAGGTCCTCAATGCCAGGTATTATTTCACAACCTTCTCATAATCTGGGTGTGTCAAAGTTCCTTAAGGACGTCAAGGGCTCCCGGACAGTGCTTACACCTAGATTTCATAGCCAAAATAGATTAAATGTAGTGTGGAACGACTAGCCTCTGTGTTCAAAGTTCAGCGATAGCTCAAGGGTCCCAAGGCAATGCTCACACAGAAGGGGCAGAACCTAGACTTTTAAGAGTATATGTGGGAGTGCTTTTTATTTTTAAAAGGTTTAAGTAAGAAAACAGTTTTTAGAAAGGGTAAGTAGGAAAAAAACAGTTTTGAAGAGGGAAACTTGATTGGAATAGAAGTTCAACATCACACAAAGGACCTGGCCAACAATCACAAGCAGGGATAATGGGATTTGAGGGACAAATACATAGCATGTGAGGGAAAACATGTAGCAGGAAGAAACACATATAGGCATGCAATCAGAAGCTCCTAAGGGTTCAGAGGATCAGGGGTACATTAAAGTACTTGATTAGATTAACATATCAACACCAAACAACTAGGACTGTGATCACTAATGTACCAATCATAGGCATGGGGATTCACATAAGAAAAAAGTGTTAAGTACACAGAAACATGCTGGTCATTGACAAGTAAAGCATAAACTTAATAGGCAGAGGTGAGTTCAGGATCCTAGTTATATGTTGAATAACAAAATAAGAATGAAAAGCAAATTAGAAACACACTGAATTGAAACAGTAATAGAAACATCTTGGTTTGAGAACTGAAATCTGAATTAGAACATACCAGTGAAGTGAAGAAAGCGGAAACCAAACAGGAAGTAGGAGATGCACAATAGTCAGCCTCGCTTGCAGCCGGCTAACTTAGAATAGTAGTAACTAGCACAGAAGAGAGAGAGAGAGTAGAGAGTTTTTAATTGTGTGTGAGAGAGAGAGAGAGAGTTGAACAGATTCGTTTCTGTTTGTGGAATGAATAGAGTATATATATACAGTTTGAAACTAGGTGAAAATAAGGGTAGGAATCAAATTAGCCATAATTAAGAGACTGGGAACCAATCAGGGCATAACCAGCCCAAGTACTCTGTTGAATTAAGAAACTATTCAAACGGTAAGTAACAAATAAGGAAAGAAGGTAAAAACAATGTTCATGACAAGCAATGAGGAATCCCTTAATTGAAGGTTTAACTCAAACAACTAGTAGGTAAGCATAATTAAGGAAAATTGCCATGCATAGGACATGCAAGAAAATAATCTCAGACCAAATCAAGCAAGAAATTAAGACTAGGTTTGGAAAAATATCAATTAAGAAAGCAATATCAATCACAGTAACAAATCAAGGTACGAAAACAAATTAGGGGTCAGAGACAGAAGAATATCTCATGAGATATCAGTATGGCTTTTCGAATCAATAGTGAATCAAAAATTCAAACAACTAGTGAGTAGAGACTCTTATGTATAACACGAATGACCACATTATATGCAAAGTTATAAGTTAGGAAACAATTGAGTGACAAACAACACAAAATCAAGGACCCGAGCAAGCATAATATTAACTGAGGAGAATCAACATGAAACAACATGGTTGTTAAGCCAGAACACAGAAACCCTAGTATTTGAAATTAGGAATCATGTGAGTCAGGGAGGCAAGAAGAACCAAAGACTAACAACATGGGGTAAAGATCAATGAAACATAAGAACATATGCAAACACGCAGGCAAACCAGTAGTTTTTCAGGGTTTTATGTCTAAAAAGTTAGGGTTTTACACATATACTAGTACGAATCAACAGAGTAGACATGATACACACAAAATAGACGAAGAGTCATAAACCCTAATAGGAAAACAGAATAATATCACCAGAAATTCAAGCCATTCATGACAATTGAACACATGTACTGACCACACCACATGAAAGGATTTTAATAATTAAAAATATGTGGGAAAATCATGAGACATTTTTAAAGAATCGACAAAGAAAACCATTTTGAAAAAAGGGTTTCGGAACCCTAGTTAAAAATGAAGAACCGTTTAGAAAAATTAGAATATCTGTAAAGGAAATATCATAATAACTCGTAATATACATAGATCTATTGTAGATATGAAAGAATCGGAAGTTTCAGACCTTAGGATTTCAAAGAAAACCTCAAAGAAGATGAGAAGAACCTCAAATGTCACTGGGTCAGCTTCAAAGGTCATATACCTCACTCGAAATCAAAGACTTGAAGGCATGGGGTAAGCAGGAACACCATGGGTGTGAACAGATGGATCCTCACCCCTCGAGGGCCTTAGGGATGACATTATCGGCATAAGAAAACCATAGAAGGCGGAGGATGGTGAAGGTTTCGAGGTTTCTGGCGAAGGGATGGCCGGAGAAGATGAAGAGTTCCATCGGCAGTTGAGGAGAAAGGAAGTCTCTAGAAGAGACTAGAGAGAGAGAGTGAGTTAGAGAGATGAGGGACCGGTGAGAATGAGAGGGGTCGGTGGGGGGGGGTGTTAGTCTAGGTTAATTAAGGTAACAAAAATCTGAGTCGTTGATCTAATTTGATCAGCGACTCGGATTGGTTTGGGGTTGGTCGGGTAATATAGGAATTGGGCTTGGATATGTTGGGTTATTTCAATTGTGTTAGGGATTAGGCCAATTATAGGCTAAAATTAAAGTAATGGTGGCTAATTGTTAAATACCCACTTAAATTAGCTAAAACAATTTATAAAAATAGCTGATAGTTATGAAAAAATGAAATTGATGCTTAGAAGATAATTTAAAATAATTAATTAGTATCTAAAATATAAAATGACTAAGTATTGGATAAAAAAATAGTATAAAACATGTGATTAGGCTATAATTGCAAAGTTATTGCAATTACAGCCAAAGAGTGCCAATCTGGCTAATTGTGAAATAATTTGATCTCAATAGGATTAAAAATAATATATTAAGTCAAGAAATATTTTTGAAATCATTTGAAATGCAATTTATAATTAATTATTAGAAATGAAAACACTGGATGAATTAAAATAAATTAAAAAAAATATGGTAAAATTATAGAAAAATATCAATTGTATGGAAGCCTAATTTTGAAGGTACATATGCAAGTTAATAATAATTTGAGGAAAAAATGGGTATCAACAAGTGATTGGAGATCCATCAGCCATCGTGCCAGTTGAGACTATTGAGGTTAATGAAGAATTATCATATGAAGGGGTTCCGGTTGCTAATCTTGATAGGCAAGTCCGATTGAGGAACAAAGAAATTGCTCCAGTTAAAGTGTTGTGGCGAAGTCAGCAAGTTGAGGAAGCCACGTGGGAAGCGGAAAATGAAATGAAAGAAAAATATCCCCATTGGTTTGAATAAATCTAGTAGTGATCGTGCGAGCTGTCATCTCTAAGCAATTATATGTTATGCTTAGTTTTGTGCAAAAGCACCCCATTTTCCCTTAATTTTTACTATTGTAACCTCTCAAGTTGTGCTAAAATTGTGTATGTTGTGACTATTTGAGTAATGTGCAACCCCTTGGAGTGAATGAAATTATGTGAAACTCATGTGATGGTTAAATGATTAATTGAAGTGAAGATTGGTAATGATTAATTGAAGTGTAGATTGGTAAGGATTAATTGAAGTGTATATGGCATGTTGAAGTAATTGAATTATATGAGACTTGTCGAGGTGACCAAATTATGTGCAAGGCCATGAAATAACTAGTTATGTGTGGAGTATGTTAAGAACATGTGTTTCGGGGGCTCTCTGATAGGTAGATAGACCTGATAACAGAGGAAACTCTGGAGAAATTTTCAGAAAATATCGGAGTTAGTAAAATTTGAGGTTGGCAGATTGTGTTTTCAAAACCAAATGATTTCTTGATCCTCATTCGAGGACGAATAATTTTAAGTGGGGGAGGGAGGATGTAAAGACCTGTAAATTTTCTTTGTCTAAAATAATGCCCGAATAGGACCCTTTGCGGTTACAGCTGTATGAATTCTTAAAACGGTCCTATTTTTAGTAAAAAGTATCCCAGAACTTGAAAGATTAAATTTTCCAGAAGTTGTGCATTATGCGACGTACTATGCGATCACATAACAGGTATGCAGAACGCATAGTGGTCGCATACCTGGACAGTAGCTTTTCCAAATTGAGGACAACTATGCGGCCCGGAATGCGATCGTATTTTGGGTATGCGGACCGCATAGTTGTCGCATTGTTGCCCCATGCTTTTTACGAGGGAGGTTATGCGACGCACTATGCGATCACATAATAGGTATGTGGACCGCATAGTGGTCGCATACCTGGGCAGTGTGGTTTCTATTTTGGCCCATTTGAAGGCCAACTATGTGATAGAATGTGGACCATATAAGAGGAATGCGATCGCATTCCTGACCGTATTTCTATGTGGGGGCTCCTATTTTCTTAATTTAAGGCCCGACCCCTTGTTTTATAAAACACCCATTGCCTTCATTTTTAACAATTTTCTGACCAAAAATAGAGAGAGAAAAAGAGAGTTCTTGAGAGAGAAGGTTCCATCATCATCCAATTTGATTTCCCAAAATCACTCAAGCCCGGAAATTATCGATTTATTGTCATCTTCTTCATCCAAAGAGGTAAGTCTTCACCCTATTTCCCCAATTTCTCATATTTTGGGTAAGAATAAAACACACATAGGTTGGTTCTTGAAAATAAAAAGTGAAATATTGCATGCATGTGAGTTAAACCCCGTAATCTAGTAAAGGGAAAAACAAGTTTGGGTAATTATTTTCAAAAAGGGGGTTAGTAGTCTAAGGGGTCACACAGTGGTTGATGAAATGGTCAATTGAGTACAAGATTCCTAATTATAAGTGAAATATGTCACATTGTGAAATATTGACAGTGTCACATAGGAGTTTATACAATACTTGGCAGGTTTTAGTGTGGCTTAACTTCATATGGATTGTTGGTTGTAATGAATTTATATTTTTGTTGATGAGCATCTTTGTGGTTGAATTAATGGATGATAAAGACTATTATGAACACATGATTGGTTAGGTGTTATGAAATTGTACTGGATGATATGAAACCGAGTGATTGAATTGTGGGATGTTATTGTTTTCCATGAAATGTGATGGTCCAGTAGGATCGGGTTGCACGCCGCAACACGAAGTACTAAAGGTGGAGAGGTAACAAGGGTGGAGTGTAAATTGTACGGTGGGATCGGGTTGCACGCCGCAACATGAAGTAATAAGGGTGGAGAGGTAACAATGGTGGAGTGTAAGCTGTACGGTGGGATCGGGTTGCACGCCGCAACGAAATGTAATAAAGTTGAAATGTGATTGTGTTGAAATAAGAAACTGTGAGGCTTTCAATTGTATTGGTTTATGTATCACTGTGCACTATGTGTTGGTTCCTTTAACTGCTTTCTATCTGTGCATCTCTTGATTTTAATTTGAGTAAAGTTTGCTCATACATACTAGTACTATTCCATAGTACTAACGTCCCTTTTTGCCGGGGGCGCTACATCTTTTATATGGATGTAGGTGGGTCCATAGCAGGTAGCTCAGCTCGCCGCTAGTGGTGCCTCCTCCTCATCTTTCAGCAGTACTGGGGATCCCCACTTCCTCCCGGGGCTGTGTGTAACTCATGCCATCTCTTTTGAGTCTGTTATGTATTGTAAGGTATAGTCGGGGCCTTGTTACCGGCAAGTATTGTATAAACTCCTAGTATTCGTAGAGGCTCCGTAAACAAGATGTGGGTGTATATATGTATTTTGGGTAGTAACTGTACGTATTCGGAATCATGGTCACGTATTGGAAAGTTATGTATGTATTGTGTATGCTTTTGGGAATCAACTGTTGAAATGCTAAAAGAGAAATGATCTTGAGATTGTAAATCCACGCTTAAATTCTAAGTTGTTATTTCATATGGATTATGGTGCATTGTATATACAGGGGACCGCATTGGGTAGGAAAGGCAATCCAGGCCCGCTTGACTGGGTTCACCTGGTTAGGCGCCGGTCTCGTCCCTCGGTTTTGGGGCGTGACAGTGCAACAATTTTTCTTCTAAACATACCGTAATAAATTTTGATAGTATCTATTCTAGGTCCAATGATCTTATGTCATCAAACACAACTATTCTATTGGCATGCCAAACCAATACACCTAAAGCCACAATCATGCAATTTGTGCACCAATAAGCAAAAAATTCAAATGTACTCAAACATGGAAAATGACTCAAATGAGAGAACCGTCCGGCAAGATCAACAAGTGCCACCACAAACGAAATGCTACGAACCCATCACACATAGTAGAACCGAAACACACGAATCTAGCTCAAAATATAATATCTCAAAATAACTCCGCTGCAACGCGTGACCATATCCAAACATCGGGCTTACGAAATACCTCAAGCCACAATGCTCAAAATCAACAACCACACACAATTCGACATCAAGTACATGAAGTTCATGACCATTACCACGGAGAAGAGAATAACACAATATACCACATCACAAAAAAGACTATAGCCAAGGCACAATCAACCATTCGACACCCCAATAACCATATCACTTGAATTCCTCTACAAGGACCTAAAAGAACCGCATCGGGTGTGCATATAACAAACAACACAACCTCTCGTAGCGTAGAAGAGTAACACATACAACAAATTAGAACACGAACAAGCTTTACTCTTACCGAATGACACACCTTTCAGCAATAACGACGTTGAGTCAACAAATTCGACCTGGTGTAGAGTACACATCCTCATTGGGCGTACTAATGGGTCCGCAAATCAAATCTCGTCATCCCCAAATGGATAAATGGCCCTCCAAAATTCCAAAATGACCTAACTATAGCAGGTACTACCATCTAGCTAACTTTGGCCACATCTTCACAGTCTGCAACCTCGAAACAATATTCTTATGAGAACTCCCAGTCTCCAAATCCATAGAACACATGAATCACCATAGCCGATCTCAACTCCACCACTCGAATGACTAACACATCTCTCATACATAATCATCTCCACAAGAAATACTTCTAAAATTCTTCCATGCCACATAGCAAAATGAGAATATTAACAGTCGATCAACCATGCGAGTACCGCAACACCAATGAAGCATCTGTAAGTCAAAATGTAGTACGCCTTCAGAAATGCACCTTATCAGATTAATACCAAGTAGTAATAGCATTCATCCAGTCATCTGAAACCGTCCATGTTGCTTAAGAATTCATAACCTTCCTTTCAAAACTGAACTGTGATCTTGCACATGTAAATCTCAATCCCACAAGAGATGCTGCATATATCATGCCTTCATATAAAAATATGAGAACCACAATATGGACCCTAGGTCACAAGCATATGATATACTCAATCAGCTGTAAACATTCCACTTGATCCCATCCAGGAGAAACTCATAACACGCCACATACCCCTCATACATGTAGAAAAACCCATCTCAAGTTATGGCAAAAATCGTGGAGAACACTTTGAAACCGGTTTGAACATAATAAATCGATTAGAATTTAATCTCTCTAACTCAACCAAGCCACGAAGGGTGCATCCCCGAGAGTATTTCCACAAAACACCTGTAGAGACTCATTACATCATAAGTATCCAAAGAACCGATCATATCCATTACCGTGCTGATCCAACCTACTACCAAGTTGTCCTATTTGTTCTAGTTCCTTCCGAATTACCCTTAAGTTTAAACTTCTCCTTTCCAGAACACCACGATCCTTACCCAAAGCTCACCACATCTCACGACCCCAAAATCCAACTAGTTGTGATGGCACTTGAACCAACCCGCTAGTTAAGCCAATAAGGAACAATACAACTCAAATGAGATTTATTGAGAAAATAAATAATTAAACAACTGAACTTTTATACAAATTCCCAAGGACTGGTAGCACAAATCATGAGCTTCTAAGATTTTGAGTTTACAAAGTTGGTATAAAATAAATACATCATCAGTGTCAAATATACATAAACAGATTAATAATTCTAAAGCTACCAAGAACAAGAGGTAGATCTAATTGGAACGCATGTACATATTCAATGTCAGCTCCCGCCATACACATCAACATCAACTCCAAAATCTGCACGCAAGGTGCAAAAATGTAGTATGAGTATAACCGATCCCACATACTCAATAAGTAACAAACCTAACCTTAGGTTGAAAGCAGTGACGAGATTGGACGACGGTCAGAGTTCAACACCACTATCAAAAAGAAACTCATAACAATACAATAAAAATAGTATAAGTAATAGGTTAGGTATAAAAGTAAAAATCTTTCACCGAAATCACCAAAATACGAATATGTCAGAAAACTATGATTTTTCCCAAAACTTTCTACAACAGATAAGATATTTCATTATCAGATGACACGAGGAAAGTACATCTCTACGCATATATGTAGATGTGCATGTGAACTCGGAAATGTCAAAAAACCGTGTAGCATGAGGAAATGAATCTCTATGTGTATATGTCAAATGTGCATTGCAAATGCAATGCATCACCGTGATGAACTCATGTACTCTCATTTTTAGAGTACCAAATCTCACTGTCTCGCACTCCTACTCAGCATACTCGATCACTCAGCACTGCATGGTACCTGCGCTCGCTGCTGGTATGTCAGCCTCCGGAGGGGCGGATCCTACCCACGCGCAAATATAAAGCCAATATGGCCTGCTGCTGCATGCAACCTGATCCCATAAATAATAATAAATCCTATAAGGCCTACTATGGTGTGCAACTCGATCGATATAAATATTAAAATATATAAAGCCAAGAAGTCTTACTGCAGCGTGCTACCCGATCCCATAAATATCACTCAATATTAGGCCCTCAACCTCAACTCAGTCATCAATCTATCCATTCTCTCCAATTCACCATCTCATGCCAATTAGGCCAAACAATCACACATGATGTAACAATAAATGATAACAGGGACTGAGATATGATATGCAAGTGAATGAATATGACTGAGTATGTACTTTCAATTTAAGCGAAAACTCGACAGTAGAAATAACCTTAGTGGGTCCCAACATATTAAGCATATAGCCTAAACATGATTCTAATATGGATCACATCTCAATTACTCTAGCACGTAGAAATTTTATGGATAGAAACAAGATTAGGTAACTACACAGTACCACAAAATCAACCGATTCATAATTCACATGGTGCACGCCGACACACTCGTCACCTAGCATGTGCATCACTTCAACACCAACACATAACACGTATATTCATAGATTCATACCCTCAACACCAAGTATAGAATTGTTACTTACCTCAAACAAGTCGAATCCAATACCGAGAAAGCTAAACAATGCTTTATAAACGTCATCCCTTGGGTACCGACCTCTGAACGACTCAAAACTAGAAAAAAAGAAACTCAGGAACATCAACTAATGCCAAAGGAAACAAATCCTATCGATAAAGGTGGAATCTTTAATGAAAAGCCCAAAGTCAACAAAAAATTTAAACCCAGGGCCCACACTTCGGAACCCCATACGAACATACCAACAAGTCCCAAAACACAACATGGAGTTATTTGAGGCATCAAATAACACATAACAACATAAAAACCATGAATCGTCGATCAAGATCAACCTCTTAAGTTCATAAACTTCAAACTTCGAACCATGCGTCCGTTTCAAGCCTAACCAGTCCTGAATGAACCCAAATTTTGCATACAAGTTCCAAATGACATCGTGAACTTATTCCAACCCCCGGAACAATAATTTGAACCCGATATCATCAAAGTCAACTCTCGGTCGAAATTATGAATTTCCAAACCTTCAAATTTCCAACTTTCACCAGTTAGTGCCGAAACCTTCTAGAAATATCTAAATGCAAATACGGGCATATGCCCAAGTCCAAAATACCGATCTGGACCTAATGGAAACATCAAAACTCCAATTCTTTGTCAAATACTAAAAAGTAAAACTTGATCAACTCTTCTAACTTAAGATTTCAAGCATTAAAATCATTGTTCCAAACTAATTCCGAATTACCCGAAAATCGAAACCAACGATACATAAAATTCATAATACATCATATGAAGCTACTCAAGACTTTAGGTGTCACGATCCCAAAAACCACCCTAGTCGTGATGGCGCCTATCGCGATACTAGGCTAGCCAATTCACTACTTAGAGCATAAAGAAACCTTTAATTCAAATCATTACTAATCTGATATTTCATTACAAAAAATTCATTTAAGAATTTCAAAATAAGGAAGGATATACTAATATTAAATACAACCCAAAATTTCCGGAGTCACTATGCAACGACCCAACCGGTCATTCTGTGAGATTAGCGCCATTTCCCCCATTTATACTTTATCATATGTTTCTTAGCCTGTTCATGTTGTGTTGGGTCGGTTGGTTCGGGTTCAGAGTGGTCGTGGTGAGGATTGAGACACTTAATGTCTTAAATTAGCTTAATAGTTGAACAAGTCAACTGGGAGTTGACTTATTGGTAAATGAACTCAGAATGCGGATTTTATGGCTCGGATAGCTTCATTAGCTGATTTGGGACTTAGGAGTGTGCTCGGAATGAAGTTTCGATGTCCGATATAGAATTAGGCTTGAATTGGTGAAAGTTAGTTTTTGGCAGTTTCCGATTGGCAGTGGAAGATACGCTATCGGGGTCAGAATGGAATTCGGGAAGTTGGAAAATTTTCGTAATGTCATTTTGGATATGTGTGCAAAATTTCAGGTCAATCAGATGTGTTTTGGTTAGTTTCGGCATCAATGGCGAGATTTAGTAGTTTCAAAGTTCATAGGTTGAATTTGATGTAATATTTGTGTTTTCGTGTTGTTTTATGTGTTTTAAAGGCTCGACTTTTATTGATTTTATGGGGTGTGTTGGTAGGATTGGTTGAGGACCCGGGGGCCTTGGATGTATTTCGGATGCTCAAACAGGCAGTTTTTGGCCTTAAGAAGTTTATTGTTTTCTGGTATTTTAGCAGCAGTGATTTCTTCACTGCGATCGCGTGGAGTCATCCGCAATCGCATAGAGTAAAAAAGTGGGCCAGGAAATTTGTTCTATGCGATCGCGTGGTATGGACTGCGATCGCATAGGTTGGTCAGGTGAGGTAGTGCTATCGCGTGGGCTTTTTGTGCGATCGCATAGAGGTTCTGAGGCGCGTGTGTGGGATGGACATTTGTTTTATGTGATCACGTGTGTTGGTGTGCGATCGCGTAGGGTATCGGGCTATGCATCGCGCTCGCGTGGGCTGAGTCGCGATCACACTAAAGGGATTATAACGGCTGGACAGAATGTTTTTAAGGACTTATTTGCGAGATCGGGTCATTTTTTCCTCCATTATTGAACCAGTTGAGAGCTATTTGAGAGGGTTTGAAGAGGGAGTCAAAGGGGCTCGCTTGGAGGTAAGGTTTCCAACTTCATAACTCGTTTCTATAACGTTTTATGAGTAATTAAACGGAAAAATTGTTGAAATTAAACCCAAATTTGGGGAAGATAAGTGCATGGAATTTGGAACTTTCTTTTGAGGATTTGAGTGGGCAATTATGGTCAAAATTTTAGTGTTCTTGGTATGTATAGAATCCTGGCAGGACGATGTTTCTAGTGATCTAAATTTAATCAAATTCCGAGACGTGGCCTGGGGCTCGGGTTTGACCAAATTTCGAGAATTGTGTCTAAATTGATAGTTTTCGATTGGGTTTTGTTACTTTAGCGTATATTGATGATGTTAATCTGGTTTTGGTTAGATTTGGTGCAATCGAGAGCAAATTTGAGGGGCAAGAGCATCGTGGATTAGTATTATGGCTCGGTAGAGGTATGTAATGGCTATAAATCTTGTCCTGAGGGTATGAAACCCCGAACTCCATAGCTCTCACTATTTTTAGAATGACGCACAAATCGGATGACGAGTATGTGGCGCACACTGATTTTTGGATTTGACTTAGTCCTCTCCACGACAAATATTGAGTTGCGTATTTTACTCTAAGTCATATGTTAAATTATGTTCTAAAGACTATTGCTATATTTGGGCTATAAGCCATGTTTGGGGC